>WNWU01000033.1:11655494-11698909 GCA_012654045.1 Ptyas mucosa | reverse complement strand
CCCCCCCCCCCCCCCCGCTTTCTCTGTATCTCGCGCTCTCTGTATCTCCCTCTCCCCCACCCCTCTGTATCTCGGATTTCCAAGGCCAGGCGAGGAGCAGGGCCAGCCAGTGATGGGGCAGGGTGCCACAGCAGAGGGCCCAAAGAGCCGCATGTGGCTCTGGAGCCACGGGTTGCTGATACCCACCTTAGTAAGACCAAACTTGGAATATTGTATCCAGTTTTGGTTACCACGATATAAAAAAGATGTTGAGAGTGCAGAGAAGAGCAACAGATGATTAGGGGACTGGAGGTGACAGTGGGTGACAGTGTTCCGAAACTAAAGGGTTGCCACAAAGAGAGGGTCAACCTGTTCTCCAAAGCACCTGAAGGCCAGACAAGAAACAATGGATGGAAACTAATCCAGAAGAAAAGCAACCTAGGACTAAAGAGAAATTCCGTGACAGAACAATTAATCAGTTGAACAACTTGCCTCCAGTAGTTGTAGATGCTCCAGCACTGGAGGTTTTTAAGAAGAGATTGGAGAACCGTTTGTCTGAAATGGTATAGGATTTATTGCTTGAACAGGGGGTTGGACTAGAAGACTTCCAAGATCCCTTCCAACTCTGTTAATCTGTTATATTGATGAATTTTACAGATAGTTATGAACTGTTCGATTTTTGTTCCTATGCATTTTTTCTCACCCTATACTATTTTTCTTGACATTCTAAAATTGAAAAATCATATTAGCTTTGGCTATAATTCTCTAGCCATCCCTAATTCTGATGATTTCTATAGACTTTTTCACAGACTCATGGAATTAAAAGACCTTTTGGACATCATCTACTTCAGTCTCCTGCCTAGGGCAGGAATATTCATACAGTGCCAGAAAAGTGTCTGTCTACTGCTTGAAAATCTCCAGTAATGGAGGCTCCATGACTCCAAAGACAGGGTTTTATTTTGGGAATCTTTTTTAAAGAAAAGGTAGACAGCACTTGGAGATTGCCCTTGGACATTTCTCCTTTGTGTATTTTGAATTATTTTAATTCCCATTTAAATTTAGCAATCTTAATTTGCAATAATATTTCAGAGCCCCATAGATATTTTTTAAAAATAGAGACATTGGCAACTTTCTAAGGGAAGCGTAATGAACCAGGAATAAGATCAGCTTGTTTTGCATTTTCTCTTCCTCTTTAGAACTGATCTGAGTTCCTTAAAAGTTGGTGAACTAGATGGCAGCACCTAACCAGCCTAGACTGATCTTGAGAAGCTAAGCAGAATCTGATCTGGTTATGAGACCACCAGGAAATCTGAGAACTGCAGAGGCTAGAATGGCAAGTCAAAAAATAAGTTGCAAAAAGTGAATAGCAAATCACTTATGCATAGTTGCCAAGGAAATAATAGGTCCATGTCCGGGTAGCAGGAGGAATCAAGCTTGACAGAGGGAGGATTTGATTTTATTGAAAGAGATGATGGGTAAACCCGAGTTTTCAGTTGCAGTATGCCAGGTAGTCTGTTAAGGGACAGGTGTATCAATAAAGATTATAGAAGCTTTCTTTGAATATGTTATAGGGTTCTTAATAGCCAGTTATAACACTGATCTGTAATAGGGAATAAATGACTTCAGATAGTAGATATATGAAATTAGGTACACTGGCTTCCTTCCTGTTAATTGCCACATGCAACCATTTAACATAAGTTGGCAGCATATAAAACAGCCCATGGGCATAATAGTCCATTTTGAAAAATGCTTGTAAAAGGATTAGTTAGCATCCGTCTTTCTGCTTTGTTGTGGCAGTAACCTACTCAGGCATTAGATAGAAATAGTTTATGTTGGAAATATTGGGACATATATAAGTCCACCATAAAATTCTAGCTTTAGTGTGCAATGTTATCTCAAACAGAATATTAGAGAATAATCCACTCAGTAGTCTTATGTACTGTATGTTATGGAGATAGAAGGAAAAATTAAGTTCCTTCTGGGAGAAGCTCAATCTTATTTAAGTGTTGATTTCTGACATGCAGCAATTACAGCCCTTATCAGCCCTCTTCCTATGCTTAAAGACAGAACCTTCAAAAAAGGAATCAGAGAGGCAATAAACATAGTTCTTGTGTTAAAAGTATTATCCCATTTTCTTTCAGCACAAATTGATTCAAGCAGTTGAATCCAGAAATACCTGCTATTAGTTGTCAGTGAATAGGATCATATGTAATTTGGTATATTTGGAGGTGGTTTACTTTTAGTGGTATGAACCTATAGGACCTTTTCCCCCATAGTAAAGCCTGTTCAAATACTTGGCTTACATTAGAGACATTCTGGTGGAATTCTCAAAGGTGCTCTCCACAGACATTCTGGTGAAAAATGCCTGTCATAAATAAATAGGGGTTTTTTTTATCATGAACAAACTTACAGTACTCAGTAATGTCTGTTCTGTTGGCACCTGCTTGGCAACAGCTGTACTTGTAGAATGCAGATTCTTAACTTGGAGAGATGATAGTTGTTTACCATGTGATCTGTGTCACCTTATGTGTAAGAAAATTACAGTTCTCAATATAGCTTAATTTCTTTTTAAAAAGAGGAGAGAGAATTCTCTGCAGTTTAAATCTGCTTTTAATCTTGTCAGCAGTTTCTGTTCCCTATCCCCATTCCAAAAGTCAAGGTGACCATACGGCTTGAAGCTTAACAGTTCTAATATCGAGATATCACTTGTCACTGAAGCAACAAATTAAGTTTAAAAGGGCCTGCTGCTCATGGGAGACTTGAGTTTATCTCCTTCTATCCAGTTAGGTCTGTCAATTTCATAGAGGTTGGCAACTTTCTTGACTTCATGAAGATAATTCAAAGTCCTGAACAGTTAATATTTTTATCAACATTGTGAATCATAATACAGTTTAAATCCATTCCTATCTTGAGGATGATTTCCAAAAATGCTACCATCAGCTTTGAACTGATGAGAATGGATACATAACTCAAAGTCTTTGCCATTCTTTTCCTTCTGGAAAAAATAGTATTAAAAATGGATTGCCACTGTCTGCAGGTTGAGGAAATCCACATGGGAATGCAGAGTCCTCCCGACTCTAGAAAATTATCATCTCATAAATAATAGTCATTTAACCTCTAGACTGCTGCAATAAAAAAAGGAACTTTGTTAATTTTTGTCATATTATTATGAAAACTTAAGCAGTTTCTCAGAAACTAAAGTTCAGTGACATAGTGTTTATTTAAAGATTACAATTATCAAGACCATTTAGTAGAAGTGTGAACAATGTCTGTGAGGCTTAATTATGCCACTTATCAATTTGGTGCTTTTTGTATAACATCCTTTCAATTTGACAATTTGCAAAGAATGGAACGGTCCACTCCTTAAAGATTGAAAACTAATGAAGTTATTCATAGAGCAATGGGGAAAAATGAAAGAAGCATAAAATATTAGACTGTGTGATTAGATCTCTTAAATTATATATTTATGCTTGGATTTGGCTCCAGAAGGAGAGACAATTGGATTGTGCCACAGACTTTAAGGAAAGCAGGTATAAAATTTTCATCTCTTTAGTTTTTTATACTTTCTCAGTCATGCAACCATGTTATACCAATGCAGCTATGGTCTGAATGCCTTCAGACAAAGAGGAAAACTTGTTCTGTGCATGAAGCAAACACATTGTGGCTCAGCATTCAGCCATGCCAGTTTGGTTTGTATTAAATGAAATCTAGAACCTTTGGGCTATTTTTGGCTTTGGGCATGAGAAATTTTGGGTGGACCTTTGGGGTTATTTACCTATGCCCTTTCCTTTTGTACTGCTGCTTTCGCCTGTCTGTCCCCGTCTTCCTTGTTGAGTAGTTTTGGCCTATCAGGATGCTGAATGCAGCCTGTGATTACTGTTTTTCTTTCACATCCATCAGTCTTCTCTTCAACTCTGAACATACATGATTATATTGCCATTCACAACCATATCCTATTGCTGATTTTCCTTTTGGTTCCCCTATCTGGTCTCTGTTGCTTCTGACTGTATTCCCTTGGCATCCTGTATATTTCTCCATCTCTGTCTGGCTTTTCTACTTCTTTCCCATCCAGAATATGCCCTTTTCCATTTCTGTATGAGGTTTCCCAGGTCTCTCTATTTGCTTTTCTACCTCTTTGAAAAGAAAAATGTGCCATGATATTTATTCTAAAAATAATTCTTAAAAAAGCTTAGTAAAAGTGACACTAAGACCTTTCTAGCCTCCTGTACTACTAAAAAGTAAAATGGTGTCTCCCCCCCCCCCACTTCTTCCCAGTGGCCTCAGCATGGGATAGATAGGAGCATATGCTTTAACATATGCCATAACAACCAGCTGCTTTTTGTTCAATCAGTAGAAGAAGTTAATAATAAAATAACTGCATGTAATAAAGAAAAAAATGATGCAATATAAATAAATTGACATTACCTACATTTCAGATATAGCTATCAAAATACCATACAAAGTCCACTGATCCTCGGACCAATCATAGTTGTGAAATCTAGATCAGTTTACTCTGTGAATCTAACCAAAGTAAGAGGTTAAATTGTTTAGTAACCAACAGCTGAGAAACTGAATGGGGGAGGTGGGAATTACTCCTGAACTGAAAACTGTTTTTATGATATATCCATATAAATACTTCATGAGTAGCTTATTAATTACTTCACTGAATAACTCATCAGCATACATTTCCTTTTAATTAGTAAGGTGATTGCTGATGAAGTACAGATTATTTAATCACTCCAAAATGCAGTTCCTCCTAAGGCCAGAAATTATAGTGATGCCAGTATTTCAAGCCCAGTACCATCTGAAACCATGGCTTGAGTTTTACATAATAATGGCAGCCAAGGTTATAGAATTATTTGAATGTTTTTGTTTTTCATGTTGTAGTTAAGAGCATTCAAGTTTCAGCAATCTCTAGAGACAGAGTAATATTGTCACTGTGTTCTCAGCATTGGTTAATCCATCAAACCATGATTAAACATCCTTCAATGTGAACATATTTGAACTAAACTTCATACTATTGCAACAAAGCATAACAAGCAGGGAGGAATGTTAGATTTGATAGCCTAAATAGCCCATTCCAACTTGGTGACTTGAAATTTCACAATTGGAAATCATTAAAATGCTGACACTACATTTTCCCCATTGCCTTTGATGCAAGTAAACTAAAGACTGTAGTGTACAAGTATAATGTAATAGGACTGCCTTGAAATATTTCTGTGATTAGAAATGAATTGTTGAACTGAAGAAGCTTCTTGGATGAGAAGCGAAACGTCTTCAAGCAAAAAAAAAAACAAAAGCCCAGTTGCCTTTTGAAAAATCTCCTTTGGGACATTTCTGTGATTAGCAAAGATTGCCCTTTTGGTAGACCTGGAAGATCCATGAAGAATAAACCTAGTTCATTCTGTCACATATTTTTACTCATTTGTTCTTTCTGAGAATGATTCACATTCACATTAGTATTTTTTGTACTGTACTTACATAATAAGGCTTGTAGGAACCAAAATTCATATTGTCATTATCCAAAGATATAACACTGGATAAGTATATCTAACTGATCTTGCTTTATTTCAGAAAATTAAGCAAGGTCAAACTTTTTAGTATATGGACGAGAGGCATCAGGAAGTCCCAGGTTTGTTGCCTGGACTGGGAAATTGAAAAAAAATATTTTGAAAAAAAGGCAGCAAGAAACCACTCACATATTCTTGCCAAGAAAACAGTTTGGAAGTGTCCATTAAATTGCCCACAGTTGAGCTCAATTTGATAGAGATGTTGCTTTTATTTTTAGCAGAACAATCCTAAACTCATGTATTCACAAAGAGCAAATATATTGATTTTGTTTAATGTGAGGCAGAACAGTTTTCTCAGAAAAATCAAAAGTCTGCCTGATGGAGTTTAGTTGTAGTTGCTTTGTTTTTGATACTGCTAGTTTGGCAGATGATACTGATCTAAGGTGGTATTCCCCATGAACTTGGGAGAGGTATATGTCAAGATTATTGCTTCCAGCCCAAGAGTGCTAAATTAGGCATGTCTAACTGTTTGAAGATTATTTTTTTAATGAAAATAAAACCTACTTTCTGCCTTAACATAATTTTTATGTGAGGCTGCAGAGCAATTCATGTCACAATTCATCTCTGGAATTTAGTTCAGGAATATTCTATACTTGCCTTTCCCAACCTGGTAGTACATCTCTCACAAATAGGGAACACTTTGATCTATCTTCTCCAACTCTACTTTGCTCATACATAAATGTTTGTATGAAGTTATATCATCCATGTTATTCATTTTAATTGTTATAATTGTCATTCCTGAAAAAAATAATGCTTCTAAAGGTAGACTATAAGTGGAGTCTTTATATTGTGTGATTCTCTGATCAGTTCCAGTGGTTTTGACGGAGAGAAGATGAAGTTTGTGACAAACAGCCTTCTAAATTTGATAAGTACAAAATCTTTGAGGAATCTCTGGAATGAGTAAATATTTGTGGAAAGAGTAAAAATGAGTACAAGTTAGTATTCATGGCTAACTGTATTGGATTAATTTTGTTCGTGGTTTTTACTTTTTACTACATGTCAACATCAGCCAGCCAAACAAAAGCCAGATTGTATGACATTCTTTGCATATTTGTATTCTATTGCTTTGATAAGTACTATTTACTGGGATGAACTGCATATGCAAGTACAAATCTGAATTATTAATTTGACAGGAAAGCATGTTTCTCCTGCTGTTACTAAATATCTCAACATCAATAACCTTTGTCCTTCTCCCACACTTCCTCATGTTTAAATAAAATGGACATAATAATTGAATAAAAGAAACATAATATTTTCTTTGGTTGATGCCTATAGTCTCCTGGATGATCTTTTCCAAGATAGATTTTATAATTGAATCTCTATCTCAACTATAAGTAAAGGTAAAGGTTCCCCTTGCACATATGTGCTAGTTGTTCCTGACTCTAGGGGGCGGTACTCATCTCCGTTTCAAAGCCAAAGAGCCAGTGCTGTCCAAAGATGTCTCTGTGGTCATGTGGCCAGCATGACTAAGCGCCAAAGGCACACAGAACGCTGTTACCTTCCCACCAAAGGTGGTCCCTGTTTTTCTACTTGCATTTTTACGTGCTTTCGAACTGCTAGGTTGGCAGAGGCTGGGACAAGTAACAGGAGCTCACCCCGTTACGTGGCACTAGGGATTCGAACCGCTGAACTGCCGATCTTTGTTATTAAGATGTATTTCCCCTTTTTGTGAAGTCATCTTTCCTACTCTCCACAAGTAGCAAAGTTTATATATAGATACAAGTTTATATCTTATGTTGGCTGCTTATATATTAAAATCTGTGACACTGGGTATGATTCTAGGAGGAACTGCAGTTTGTAATCCCACCAACTTTTCCCCATTTTTATCCACTAGGATTTGATGACACAAGTGATATTGGGAACCACAAATACTTGGAATCTAAATGTCAGATTATGGCTTGTCCTTGTGAACTGTATGAGCATCCAATCTCCTTCCCAATCCGACAAATGGACTGGGTGGGATTATCAAACATGAAAAGAACTGTAGGCATAATGAAGTGTTTTGATCATATAAAACCAAAGTGGAACATATATGCACGTCTCTGAATTCTTTTACCAAAATATACCATAGGCAACCTGATACTATCTCAGATACTTTGGACTGCAGGTTTCATCAGCTCCAACTAGCATTTCCAGTAGCGCAGCAATTTGGCTGAAAAACACCAACAAGGACTCCATGTTGTTTGTTTCAGGTTAGGCAATTGAATTTGAATGCTGCATGCTTGACTCATACTGTACATCCTGCCTTTAATGAAAGCAAAGGAGGAACATCTTTTTAGCTGAGGGTGGTGGTGGCAACTACAGGTTGTCCTTGACTTACGGCGACAATTGAGCCCAACATTTCTGTTGTCAAATGAGATTCAAATTTTGCCCCATTTTGCAACCTTTCTTGCCTCAGTTGTTAAGTGGACCACTGCAGTTGATAAGTTTGTAACCCATTGTTAAGTGAATCTGGCTTCCCCATTGACTTTGCTTGTCAGAAGGTCCCAAAACATGATCACATGACCTTGGGACACAGCAACGGTCATAAATACAAGCCAGTTGCCAAGCATCTGAATTTTGATCACATGGACATGGGGATACAGGAAAGATCCTACAGTAACTGTGAAAAACTGTCATAAAACACTACTTTCATTGCTGTTGCAGCTTTGAATGGTCATTAAACGAACTGTTGTAAATCAAGAATTACCTATACAATGTTTAGTACATGAAAAATCCATATTGAGTTCTCTTTCTTTGCTATTTTCAATTTTTCAAGAGGCAGCTGCTTAATATACACATTTAATTTCCACGTTTGCTCAGATTCTACAATGGAAGAGACTTCTTGATTCCAGCAGCAGGTCTGTAATGAAGTTAGTAAACATTGTTCTTTTGGGGAGGGGGGCAGTTAAGGGAATAGGACCGTGATGGCGAACCTATGGCACACGTGCCACAGGTGGCACACGGAGCCATATTAGTGGGCACGCCAGCTCAGTCTGGGGCGCATGCCCTGCCGGCCAACTGATTTTCGGGCCTTCTGGGCCCACCAGAAGTAGGGAAACAGGCTGTTTCCTGCCTCTGGAGGGACTGGGGTGGGTGGGGAAGGCCCGTTTTTCTCTCATACCTGGCTCCAGATCCTGTCTATTTATCTGGGAAAAGCAAAAACAGCCTTTCACACTCCCTTGGAGGCCCTACGGAGGCTGAAAGGGCCCATTTCCTGACTTCCGGTGGGACAGGAAGTGACGTTTTTTGCTGTCCCCGGCCTCCAAAGACTCCTAGAGAGGCTCCTAGAGACTCCTAGAGAGGTTCTGGAGGCTGGGGACAGCAACAAATGTCACTTCCTGTCCCACTTTCAGCCTCTGTAGGGCCTCCAAGGGAGTGGAAAAGGCTGTTTTCGCCCTTCCCAGATAAATAGACAGGATCTGGAGCCAGGTAAGAAAGAAAAACGGGCCTACCAGGCCATCATGTGCCAGGAGTGGGGGAGGGGGGTTGCGCACACATGTGTGTGGGCACATGCACGCACAACCCTCCCCCGCCCCCCCTCTCCTGGCACGCGATGGCAAAAAGGTTAGCCATCACTGGAATAGGACAACCAATTTATGAGCTCCCTTGAGATCTTGTATGTGTCCTTCAGAATCTTGGCTGGATGAAAGGAATTTGCTAAATGATTATAATTGTACTATCCTCACTAAGATATAATGATTACAGTAGACTCAGTCATTAATCTTTTTACTGCAAATTCCTGCTTGCTGGTTAGTTTTATTCTGAAAGGCGGGGAAGGAACTTGAGGCTATAAACATTCTTCACAATTTCTACTTGTATCAAGGTTCAAAAATGAATACCAGCTTTCGGTAATTAGGAAAGTTTTTACAGTTAATAGTGTCACAAAGAGGCATTTGTAATGGAAGCAAATGTTTTTTTGTATCAATGTAGGCTTTTATTCTTACAGAAGAAAGCAAGACAGCCCCTCCATATATTCCTCTTAGTGTCATTTATTTCCTAATTAGACATTTAAAGTATAAAGAAAGTTCTTGCTAGCAAACTGTACCTGTCATATTCCCTTTCACAAGGCTTGGATAGAACAGGGATTTGGGTATTTGACCTTGTATTTGGTTGCTAGGTTTTCAGACTGGAATAAAAGTGCAGCCATCAGACCAGAACCTGTTCTTTTCTTTGATCAAATAGCTCTCCAGGCTTTGGTTACTAAGCTTGGTTTAATAATTAGGAACCAGGAAGTTTTATCTGCAAGAAAGGAGCTTACCTAACAGTACAGTACCATCCTCTTAAAATATCTATTGTTATTTAGTTCCTTAATGCACAGTTGAATTATATAGCTGTGCTGGGCTTAAAGTTTGTCATATACTGGACTGAAAACCATTTTGCAATCTGGTAAAGGGTGATACAGAATGTACATCTGCTATAATCAGAAATTGTAGTGTTGCTGGGGAAACTCCCACTGGCATTAGTGGGCAACAGATCTGAATGCGAACATAATTCTTTAATTGTAACAATCTGCTGAGCGTAGTTAGGATCATGATCAGGACCAACCTCTGGATCTTGATGAAGAAGTTTTTCCCTACTCCTTCTAGGAAGATGACGGGAAGGAGATACTATTTCTGATTATGTCATTCTGTGGTAGGATTCAAATTCTTCATTTCTACTATCTACACTGCAAAGTTCTCAAGCATAATGAATATCCGATCAAAATGTATGCACATTCAATGTAGGGCCCTTAACTGTATAATACAGAACCCTTATATTTTGGTTCATTCAATGATTTCCCCTGCCAAGGACTGCAATAGGTGCCAGACAACCTTTGCCAATGTGTTCAAAGGATAATGCCATCTTGTCAGCCCTTTGATGTAGTCCAAATCAGGAAATGGATTCCAGAATGACTATTGAAATGTTGTTTTATTGTTGAGTAGTATAATAACACAATACTGAGTATTTGACAAGAGTTTCCTTTTGCCTGTTTCATACCAAACAGAATGAAGCCAGAGTTATCTTAAGCTTCTTTCTCACCCCCTCTTCCTTCCCAGGACTGAGTTAACGTTGCCTTAGTATAATAGGAAGTTGGACATCTTCACTTGAATGGTTCTTTTCCAGCTCTCTAATAATAATTCTACACACACGTGCATTTCTTGTATATTTCATGAAATACTTTGTTTGGTTCAATGTTTGAAGAAAAGACATGGGTCCATAAAATATATCTCACCTATGTAGTCATCTGATTCATAGCTACTTAATTATGGAGTCTTAGTTGAGATATAATTCTAAATAATAGTTTAGTACAGGCAGTTCTCAACTAACAACCTTTTGTTTAGTGACCGTTCAAAGTTACAGTAGCACTGAAAATAGTAACTTATGACAATTTTTCACACCATTGCAGCATGGGTAGAGCTTCCAGTTAAAGAGGATCAAGCCTTACAGTTTAGCAGATAATGGCTTTTTTGCTGCAAGAGTTCCTGGTCTGTGGCATCATTTCTACTCTCTACCTCCGTATCTATGAGAAAAAGGTGGGTGTTGCTGGATGCAATTGGATCTTCCTCATTACTGTGTGGTAGTTTCTGAGTTACAATTGCCAGAGGAACATTGCAGTTTGCTGCTTAGTAAAAAAAGGATCAGGTTGGCTTCTACCTTTACTGATGGCTTTTCCATCATTAGTTACTCCCACACCTTACTCCTTGGTTGGTTAGTGCATAACAAGCTGGGAGGAAGCAGCTTTCATCATTGATATAGTAAGTTGCTGTTTGGGAATTTGCCGCCTTCGATCTGTGTTTTGGTTTTGAAGACGTTTCGCTTCTCATCGAAGAAGCTTCTTTAGCTCTGACAAGAAAGTGGGGAATGGAAGGATTGATATTCCTTGCAGACAGCTGGTCATTTGCATCCTTCCATTCCCCACTATCTTGTCAGAGCTGAAGAAGCTTCCTGGATGAGAAGCGAAACGTCTTCAAATGAAAAACAGTCCAGTTGCCTCCTGAAAAAGCACCTTTGGGACAACCATGACCCGGATGACTAAGAATCTCTACAGACTGTGTTTTGATGTGCAAAGAAAAACAAAGCTCCTCCCCCCTCTTTTTTTTTCCCTTGGTTCACTACTGAAATTGGAAACAACAGGAAGTTTCTAGGCTGAAGAGGGTCTCCTGATAGGGACGGAAACATTTTTTTGTTATGGCCTAGCCTTCTCACTGAAGAGAAGAGGAATCCTTTCTTCTTCAAGCCCATCCCCCTGCAACCAAAAGGAGATTTCATAGCTAGTCCATTTGCTTTTTTTCTGTGACATGAAGTTTTCCATTACCATCAATATCATCTGATGTATGGAGGAGGCATCTCTCTGTCCACAAACGAAAGGGCAGGTGATTGCCAGAAAGATGTTTATGGTTATACAACTCCTTGGCAACTTGTTAATCTTGTTTATGATGCTTGAGTAGTTCTATGCATTGCTGTGTAGATTGTACCAACACCTTGTCCATAATACAGGAAATAAAAGAGATCCTGTAATTAATGTTGCAGTCAGTCTAAACTTTGGTAATTAATTTTGAAACTCTGCCCTGAGAACTCCTGTCACAGCCCAGCCTTTCCCAAGCTGGAACCCTCTTTAAATTTATCAAGCTGCAACATATTGGAATTTAATAATAAATGTTAACATTTTTTATTTTACTGCAGAGAACTGGACTGCCTTTTACTTTTAGGTGCTTTAATCTTTTTCCTTACAACTTCTTTTCTATGACCACAGGGCTGGACACTGGACTTTTAAATTTTCTTGGTAAGGCTAACCTGTGATTTTTAAAATGTTGGCTGTTCAAATTTGGGCTAGTATGTGTCAAAATTCCACAGTAGAATTATAATATGTGTATTTTATGCTCAGATGAAACAGTCGACTTGGAGAGTCCACTTTTAAATGTCAGTCCTGTCAATAACAAGCAACAGTTGTTGTTTGAACCAAGACCTAAAGAAACAGACACTTTAAATATGCAAGATAATCATTTATTTTTATTTTTTGCTATCAAATCTCTTGTGTCGCTTCTGGAATCAGATAGCGATCAAATGCAGTGAAGTGAATTAAGAGCCTAGGCTGGCCCTGAGGAGATGCAGATTCCACTCTACCCTGATTTGTGGCCACTTTCTAAGTTTAGGGTTGGTTTTTTTTTCTGAGGAGGAAAGGGCACTTATGTGTACTTTCCAGAACTCCTGAAGGAAAAGGAAAATACAAATCAAAAAAAGAAGTACAGGTAGTCCTCAACTTACAACAGCTCATTTAGTGACTGAAATTAAAACATCAGTGAAAAATTGACTTGCAACCGTTTTTCATACTTACAACCATTGCAGCATCTCTATGGTCACATGATCAAAATCCAGCCCCTCGGCAGTTGCTTCGTATTTGTGACAGTTGCCATGTCCTGGGGTTATGTAATCACCTTTTGTAACCTCCTGACAAGCAAAGTCAATGGGGAATCCAGATTCACTTAACAACTGTGTGACTAACTTAACAACTGCTGTGATTCACTTAACAACTACGGCAAGAAAGGTTGCAAAATGTGGCGAGTCCCACTTAGCAATAGAAATTTTGGGCTTAATTTTGGTTGTAAGCCAAGGGCTACCTGCAAATGTTCTTCATGGGGTTTTTGTTTCGCATTACATATAACCAAGAAGCTTTATTTCAGTCTTCCAATCTTTTTTTTCTTTCTTTTAAAACTCAAAGCCGTATTACAAATTCATGTGTTTTATTCTTTTTTTTTCTTTCTTTCTTTTGTTCAGTTGTGTATGATTCTTGGGAGACTGCCTGGACAAGTCCCTGCAGTTTTCTTGGCAAAACGTTTCAGATATAGCTTGTCATTGCCTCCTTCATAGAGTTGAGAGAAAGTGACTGGCCCAAGGTCACCCAGCTAGGTTTGTGCCTAAGGCAGGACTAGACTAAAACTCACACTCTCCCAGTTTCTAGCCTGAGACTTCTTGGTACTTCCATGCCTGACTGGGGGAGAAGTGAGGGGTAGAGGGTATTTCCTAATAATCAAGAGGCCTTGCACAAACACATTTCAGTGAATAGGATTAATTTATCCAGAATAAATAAACTGTAGAACAAAGCACAGCATTTTGAGTTTTTGGCGTCTGTGCCTTTTAATCACATTAAGGGCTTTTGGCTTCCCTTTCTGGTTTTAATACACAAATTGTTGCTTAAGTTTTTAATTACGACTCCATCATTGCAGCATACATCCTTGTTAACTGGAAAACATTCACCTCCCTTCCCCTTCCTCTATTATGATTCATCGTTTGTTTAAAGAACTGCCTTGGCCGCACAATTCTTTTCTAATCAGCTTCTCCAACCTGGTGCTCTCCAGATATTCTGGAATTGCGATTTCTTAACCAAGAATTAAATAGCTATATCATTTACTCCATGGCTTAAAAAAAAAGAGCAATGTTTCTTTTGTCACCTTGCCAAAAAAAAATTCTTTTCAACACATAAATTATATCATGGTATTTCAATGATAGATTGAACATCGACATCTTAGGAATCAGCAAACTAAAATGGACAGGAATGGGTGAATTTAATTCAGATGACCATCAGGTATACTACTGCGGGCAAGAATCCCTCAGAAGAAATGGAGTAGCCTTCATAATCAATGAAAGAGTAGGAAAAGAAATACTGGGATACAATCCCCAAGATGACAGAATGATCTCAGTTCGAATCCAAGGCAAACCATTCAATATCACAGTAATCCAAGCTTATGCCCAACCACTGGTGCTGAAGAGGATGAAATTGACCAGTTCTATGAAGCCCTACAGCATCTTACAGAATGAACACAAAAAATGATGTTCTTATCATCATGGGGGATTGGAATGCTAAAGTAGGAAGTCAAAAGATAACTGGAATAACAGGCAAGTTTGGCCTTGGAATACAAAGTGAAGCAGGGCACAGGCTGATAGAATTCTGTCAAGATAATACGGTGGTCACCCTTTTCCAACAACCCAAAATACGACTCTACACATGGACATCACCAGACGGTCAACACAGAAATTAGATTGACTATGTGCTCTGCAGCCAAAGATGGAGACGCTCTACACAGTCAGTAAAAACAAGACCAGGAGCTGACTGTAGCTCAGATCATGAGCTTCTTGTTGCAAAATTTAGGCTTAAATTGAAGAAAGTAGAGATAAGCACTAGGCCACTCAGATATGAACTAAATCATATCCCTGATGAATATACAGTAGAGGTGACAAATAGATTTAAGGAATTAGATCTGATAGAGTGCCTGAAGAACTATGGACGGAGGTTCGCAACATTGTACAAGAGGTAGCAACTAAAACCATCCCAAAGAAAAAGAAAGGCAAGAAAGCAAAATGGTTGTCTGAGGAAGCTTTGCAAATAACTGAGGAAAGAAGGGAAGCGAAAGGCAAGGGAGAAAAAGAAAGATAACACCCAGTTGAATGCAGAATTCCAGAGAATAGCTAGAAGAGATAAAAATGCCTTCTTAAATGAACAGTGCAAAGAAATAGAAGAAAACAATAGAATAGGGAGGACCAGAGATCTCTTCAAGAAAACTGGAGATATGAAGGGAACGTTTCATGCAAAGATGAGCATGATAAAGGACCAAAATGGCAGGGACCTAACAGAGGCAGAAGAGATGAAGAAGAGGTGGCAAAATTACCCAAAACTATACAAGAATGAGCTTAACATCCCTGATAACCACGATGGGATGGTCACTGAGCTCGAGCCAGACATCCTAGAATGTGAAGTCAAATGGGCCTTAGGAAATCTGAGCAACAACAAGAATCTTGTGCTTGACTGTAAGGTTTTTACTGTAACATTGAAGAATTTGAGGGTTAAGGAATCCAAATTCAGAGTGGTCAATAAAAATAAAAAATGTAATTTCTCAATTAATACTATCTATGCCGTGAGAGTTTTTGTGTATTTTAAAAGCTACTTTAGCTGAAAGTTACCTATTAGAATGTTAAGAATTTGTAGCACCTTAACATGGCTAAAGATGTACAAGCTTAAATCAGATTTAATGAATGGATAATACATGCATGACGCCCATCTGGCCTAATATTTGCTTCTCACCAAGCTTTGAACTTTTTGCTTGCTACAATATTCACCTACAGTTTCATCTACAATATTTCACCTACCTCATGTAAGTCACCACCTCATGTAAGTTTCACCTACAATATTTCATTTACTTACTTGAACTACCTGGAGCAGATAGTTATGAAGCCTCTTTTAAGCCTGTGGAAGGGTATTACAATATATAAATATAAATTGAGTTTATTCTTTGATTTTTTTTCATTCTTTAGCCATTGAGAATACACTACATTACCAAAATTACATAAATTTCACTGGTGGACCAAAACAATAAGTTCTTGGATAGTATCACTTATGATTATAGCTATACTTCCAAATGTACTTGAATCTGAAACTCTTATTCATGTAACTAATAGAGAACAGTAGTGTTTCTTAAACTTTTTAAGGGCAATGGAATACTGTACTAATGAGCACTCTTCATAGTTTTTTTAAAAAAATAAAATTCTGTAGTAAAACAAGTTTTAATCATTTATTTATGTTCCCTTAGATTTAATGCATCTATTATAAATCTTAATAGCGTAAGTGAGCTTGTACATGACAGAATATTTCATTAGTTTCTAGAGTTTAAGATTTATTTTTTAAAAGACTTGGCAGTGGCATAACATTTAGCCTGTTTCAGTGTGACTGTATTATTGCTGAAAAGCTGCTTTTCACAAAGTTATGATGAAGGAAACAATGAGCTTCTAAAGTATTGGTGTAGTGGTTAAAACTACCAGGCTAGAAACCAGGAGACAGGCATGTTACTAGGATAACTTTAGGCCAATCCCTCCCTCTTAGCCATAGGAAGGCAATGGCAAACTACTTTTTAAAATGTTGCCAAGAAAATTGCAGGGATTCATCTAGGCCAGGGGTGTCAAACTCGTATCGTCACAGCAGCATCCCATGACATATTGGCGCTTTTTTCCCCTTTGCTAAACCGGGCAGGGGCGGGGCCAGCATGTGACGCAACCAGCCCGCGGGCAGCAACTTTGACACCCCTGATCTAGGCAATCTCCAGGAGTCAAGACTGACCTAATACACTTTTTCATTTAAATCTCAAAACATTATCATTTTCAGGCAAAAATCTTCTAATCTATTTGTTTTTCAAATCTTTCTATTTGTTTCAATGAGATATCTATTAACTCATTTGTAGGATGGACATTTGTTTGGCTAATCAAGTGAATGGATCCAAAATCCATAGAAAAAAACCCCATTCTCTCAGTCTATTGGACCATTTCATAGTGGTTGAAATAGATTGGGGGATGCTGATGTTCATTGAAACCTACTGTGTTTCCTTGAAAATAAGACCCAACCAGAAAATAAGCCCTAGCATGATTTTTCAGGATGCTCTTAATATAAGCTCCACCCCAAAAATAAGCCCCAGTTAAGATCATCAGCCAGACAGATGCATTTAGTATTGTATTTCCCCGAAAATAAGACCTAATCGGAAAATACCCTAATGCATTTTTTGGAACAAAAATTAATATAGGACCCGGTCTTATTTTCAGGGAAACATGGTACTTTAAGAAACCTTAGATGAGTAATATGTCCACCAATCTGGAAGCAGAAGGAGCATTTGCCAGTACAATCCAGCATGGTATCATAGTCCGGATTTCTTCAAAGCAGATTATGGTCCGATTCTTGTGTTGTAAACATACCAAAGCTACCACTGATAATCTTCAAATAACTAGACATGTTGTCTCCCATGTAATGCTCCCTGGATATGTCACATTCCAACTCCAGTGATTCCCAGCCACTATAGGACATTTGTTATTTTCATAAGAACCCACTGGGCCCAGTATTTTGCACGTGAGCTTAATAAGGGTGAAGAGTTTTCTTTGAGCCACACTCTATTCTTCTTGATTTCATAGACATATCCATGCAGGTTTTTTGTACTAATAAGAGTACAAAAGTGGTTTGCCACTGTCATTTTTTTGTTCTTGTTTTTTTTTAATTTCCCAATCTTGCCCATAGCTTAGTGGGTGTTTTGGTGGTGTCTCTCAAATTTTGACCATGTCCAAATCTGGATACAATTCTGAATTTGTACTAAGTTGTCTAAATACAACCCATCTAGCTGGGATTGCTATTTGGATAAGTTTCCAAATTCATATAGATAAGAGAGAGGATTCCATAGTTGTCACATTTTAGGCATGACTGAAAGCATATTATACAACCTGGAAAGAATTCCATATCGAAGTCTAGAAGAAATTTTCTCTTTAATATTGAGATAGCACCTAATCATGACTCGTCATTTGTGGACCAATATGCTGATTTTAAGTTCTTTCTTAGCTAAAAGCTGCTTACACAACAAAGGAAAATGGATTGCAGTCCATAAAAGCTTGTGCCAGGACTATTCTTTAATGTTATTGCTGCAGCTGATTGAAGTTGATTCCTCTCTCTCTCTCTCTCTCTCTCTCTCTCTCTCTCTCCTTTCTCTCTCTTTCTCTTACACACACACACACACAATATAAAAAGTCTACACACTCCTGTTAAAATGTCATATTTTTGAGATGTAAAAAAAAATCTGATCAAGATAAACCACTTCAGAATTGGCAAAGATTCCCAAGGCAAGATGCTCCATACTAACAGGCTCCTACCCCAAAAGACTGAATGCTATCATAAATTCAAAAGGTACTTCAACAAAGCATTAGTTTAAGGATGTGTACACTTACGCAATCACATTATTTTACATTTTTATTATTTTCTCCCTAAAAGTTTTAAATTAGTTTTTTCAATTGAATTGTACAGCCTATATGCAATATTAAAGGTGGAAGAAATTCTGAAGTGATTTATCTTGGTCTGATTTTTTTACATCTCAAAAACCTGGCATTTTAACAGGGATGTGTAGATGTTTTACACATGAGGTGGCGCAGTGGTTAGAGTGCAGTACTGCAGGCTACTTCAGCTGACTGCTAGCTGCAGTTCAGCATTTCAAATCTCACCGGCTCAAGGTTGACTCAGCCTTCCATCCTTCCGAGGTGGGTAAAATGAGGACCCAGATTGTTGGGGACAATATGCTGACTCTGTAAACCGCTTAGAGAGGGCTGTAAAAGCACTGTGAAGCGGTATATAAGTCTTAAGTGCTATTGCTATTGCCTGTGTTTGTGTATGTATGTTTGTAATTTCACGAGTTCTATATAATTTCTCTTTCATAATTTAAATTTATGGGAGAATAATGCAGGAACTCCACATCATTCATAATAATATGAATCCAATCGGTATCCCCCTTGAGCTTTTCAAGAAGAAAAGACATGATCTTGGAATTAAGTACATGTGGATCTTTTATGCTTTTCAGTGGCCACCTTTGCACAAAAACTTAGAATATTAGGAGAAAGCTAAGTGAAATCACAGGTGGGTTTATTAGATAATCAAAACTGACTCCCTGTTCTATGTTGGTATTCAAATAAAAGGACCATAACTCACCAGCTTCTATTGGAATTCACACAGAGAAGGTTAGACCAGCATCTCATTTCACAGTGGAATTGCTCTTATGTTGCCAGGTTTTCTCCTGCTATCAAGTTGAACTCTGGTGGTCTGCAAATTAGGAACACTGTTCTGTATCCTGAATTCTAGAGTGATAACAAGCAGGTCCTGTTCTTCAGTGAGACATCCTTTCAGTTATTTCAAGAGAGTTACATCAGTGTTCCTTTCTCAAGGAAAACACCATTTTTTGATTCCATTCAAAGGAACTTCTAATCCTCTGATCATCTTTGCCCTTCTTTGAACTTGTTCCAGTTTCTCTCAATTCGTAAACTGTTCAAAATGGGATATAGTACTCAAGGCAGCGTCACAACAGAAACACGTTTCTGTTACATTGCATTTATAGCTGTATTGCACTGCTGGCTCATATTCAGTTTGCAGCCAATTATCATTCCAAAATCTTTTTCTCAAGCATTATTACCAAACAAGACAGCCATTTCCTATACATGCATTTGCTCTTTGCTTTTTAAGTAAAGAACTTTGTAACTATTACATTTTATTCAGGTTTTTTTTATCATTCTTCCAATCATTTGGGGGTAATTTTGATTTTCATTTCTGCCTTCTAGGTATCTCACGTAATAATATCTCACTTATTTTAAAATTGGTCTTTTTATATTACATATGTGTTCTCTTGTTCAAACATCTTTTAAATAAGTAATGTATAAATGTAAAGAAGTAAGGGGTAGTAAAAATCTAAACTCATAGCTTACACATATAACTTCTTTCTGCTATTGACCAGAGAAGCTATTAACCTTTGACCTTTCATTTCTGCCCATAATAGCATCAGAAACTTAAGAATTTGCAAGCTGGTATATAATACAGTTTGCTAAGGGGCTATTTATAAGTGGTGTTAACAAGGCTTTTCATATCCTGCTATTTAAAGCTGGAACTTAATATGCCTAACACTGTACGAGAAAACATTTGCTAGAGCACTGGACAAATATAATAGTGTTAGTCTAGCAAGAAAGGGCAGTACTCGGGAGATGTAAATAGAGGATTCTCCAAGGTTTTTTTTTAATTGAGAATCAGTGCTTTTAACTTGTTTGTAAAGAGCTTAGAAAGAGATGTGTCCAATGAAATGGCCAAGTTTAGTATTAACTTCTGATTGTTTATGGTGCTTCAAACAAAAGAGATAATAAAGAATGTTAAAAGAATAATTCAAGTTGGGGAATGGGCATGAAATGTCAAGTGCACTTCAAAGGGAGTGTAAAAAAGTGTGTGCAGCTGGTACAAATATGTTAATTTCACATATCTGGTAATGGAGTCTGAATTCATTGCTGGAAAAGGAAAGGTTGCTTAACAGACAGATTGACAGAATCATGTTTCAAGTGTGCAGATGCCTTGTGGTGGAACCCCTTGGAGAAGGTATTGAAAATAGAACTGTAGTTTTATAATCCATTCATGCAAATCGGTGCTGTCCGTGCGTTCAAGATACTGCGTGCAGTTCTGGTTACCGTATCTAAAACAAATACTGTAGAATATCCTACAATACTCTATGAAGTGAATTACAAATAAAGAATAATCCTGGATGACCAAATGATTGAAACAACTTAGCAATGAGAACATTTTTCCCATAAGCAGCTCATAACAGTAAAATAAACTGTACATCAATATTAATGACAATCATATTTTCCAGTGCACTGCTCCTGCAATCCATGGCTGGGTATTCCACGCATGCGTAGTTGAGAACTGAGTGATGAATATTCAAATTTCTTGTTGGTGTCCGCCTCCTCTGTGCTATCCTCTCCAGTTCATTTCACTCAGTAGTTGTGAGAACTAGTGTTAATTGTTGCTCTGTGCTCTTTAGCTATTTAGCTAGCTTTTCTTTATTTTTTAGGGATCTGTTTTGGTTGTTTTGTATTTCAGTTAGTGCTTTTGATTTTCCTTTGGCTGGGGACTGCTTGTTTTATTTTTTCTCTTTAATTTTGGACTGCAGTGAGGAGTAGCGAGCCTGGGGCTCCAGGTCGCTCTCCCTTCTTTGTTTTGTTGCTCCTACAGTTTCCTTTGGATTCTGACCCGGCTGGGCAGATCCAAGCCTCATTAGCCGCAGGCGGGGGTGCTGGAGAACCGGTGAGCCGGTAAAACCGCTACCGCCGCAGCCCCAGCCTGTTTTTTTGCTTAATTGCGGCTCCGGAGTTAATGCCCAGGCTTGAGGTACACTCCGATGATCCCAGCTGATTTGCGGCGCTGTGTGCTTGGCTAGAGGCGCGCCTTGCTACCCGTTCGTCCTCTTTGTGCTGCCGGCGTGGGAGAGCATCAGAATTGCCGTCTTCGCTGCAGAGAGCTTGGAAACTGCGGTCAGTGTGCTGGGAGTCGCCTTTTTGGCGCGGAGGCAAGTCGCGGCCGCCATTTTGGGTATCTGTTCATGGCGGCCGCCATTTTGGTTTTCTCTTAAAGTGGAGCGGTTTGCTGGTTATTAGCAGGGCACTTGTGGGGCAAGTCAGGGAGACCCCCCAGCCCTTAAGCATGGCGTTTTAGGGCCCTTTTTGTGCCCAGGCCTCCTTTATTCTGGACTCTGGAAGGCTGTGGTCCCCTAGCCTGGCAGGTTCCTTATCCTTCTGGCCTGAGTGGGGTTCATTTTCCCCCCTGTTTCTGCTTCTTTGGAAGTTGGGGGGGGGTGTTGCAGGGCAATGGTGGTTATTGAAATTAACCAAGGTTATGCCCTGTTCCCCCTTTTAATTGACTTGGGAATGTGTTCCTTTTTTATTAACTTTAATTGCCTCATTTCTTGCAGGCTGTCTAACATTTAGGCATGGCTGACTCCAACCTTTCTTCTGATCTGGAGGCTGAGCCTAGCCCTCCAAGGGAGACAGTAGTAGCAGATTCTAAAGGGGCTAAAGCCAAATCCAAGAGTACAGTCCCTAGGGCCCTCAGGTCACAGGCCAAGCCTTCATCTGCAGAGGAGAAGGATGCTCTTCGACGCCACAACGCCTTGGAAAAACAACATGCTAAAGCAAAGCAGGCTGCGGCTGCCAGGCCTACTTCACCAATCCTGTCTGTACCTGCGCCCGTTTTTGGCGACAGGCCACACCATTTACCTCCAGAACCTCTCAGTTTGGATCCTGTTTCAGAGGTAGTTCAGCCTAGCTCTGACAGTTCTCTGAATCCAGAACCTGCCCTTCTTCTTCAGGCGGCGGACGTTGTTCCGAAGTCTCCTGTGTGTGCCCTCCCGTCTGCTATGGCTCCTGCTGGCCCGCAGGCCCCTGCTAGCTTGGACGTGCAGCTGAATCTTCAGTCTGTGTTGTCTGATGCATTGGCTAAAGTCTTGGCTGCTGGCCTCCATCAGAGTGTGGCTCCGGTGCCTTCGACCTCAGCTCAGCCCCCGGTGCAAGGGCGTGCGTGTGACAGACATGCTGCTGCTACTAGGCGGGAGTACGTTTCAAGTGATGAGTCTGATCCGGAGACGGAAGGTCCTGAGGAGATGGAGTTTTCGGAAGATGAGGACCTCCTACCTGACCAGCCAGTTTTTACTGGCCTGTTTAGGCCTTCAGTCTTCAAGTCGCTTCTCCACAAGGCGAAGATCACTACCAAATTTGGGCTGACGCCTCCTGCGGCTGAAGGTAGTGCCTCCTCCAAGGTTCTTCATGACCCACTGTTCCAGAGTGCTAAACCTGAGAAGGACGTGATTCCTTGTCCTCCTCTCTTTTCTGAAGTGGTGCAGAGTGGCTGGGCTCAACCTGGTTCACTGACTGCACCGAGTGGCTTGGACAAAAAACTTTACTGTGCTGCTCCTGAACTGGAGGACCTCCTGGCCTTGCCTTCAGTGGATGCTCCAGTGGCGGCGCTTGTATCGTCCTCTGTCCTTTCTGGCGACATGGTAGATGGCCTCAAATCGGAAGACAGGAAGGCTGAGCTGGCGTTTAGAAAGACTCACCAGGCGGCTGCCTGGGCGGTGAAAGCGGCTACTGCTACCTCCTTCTTCACCAGAGCTTCTATCCTCTGGTTGCGACAGCTCCAGGAGCGGCTTCCCCCTGAGGACAGGAGACTCCACCAAGATGTCAACAAGTTAGTGGCCGCCGCTGAGTATTCAGCTGATGCTTCCCTTAATGCCGCTAAATTCGCTTCACGCGCCCTTTCGTCGACTGTCACGTCTCGTCGTCTCTTCTGGCTTCGCAATTGGAGGGCGGATGCCAAGACCAAGTGGAAGTTGGCTGCATCTCCCTACAAGGCCCCGGAGCTCTTCGGTGCAGCGTTGGAGCCTCTGCTGATCGAGGACAAGGATAAACGTAAGGTCCTTCCTTCGTCTTACCGTCGCCCAGAGCGTCGATACACTCCGTATACCCAGAGGCAGTCCTTTCGATCCTTCCCGGCCTCCAGCGGTACTTATCAACAGCGATCCTACACTCAGGGAATGGATCGCCCCTCAGACAGACAGTCATTTCGAGATAGGGGCCGAAATCAATCCCAGGTCAGACGCCCATTTCGGGGGGCTGGCCACCGATCCTTCCGGAGGGGGAAATGACTCAGGGCCGTCGGCTCCCATTGGTGGTCGCCTCCAGCTGTTCCACCACCGTTGGGAGGCCTCCACAAACGAACAGTGGATTCTTCACACCGTGTCTCACGGCCTTTGTCTCGAGTTCCTTTCTACTCCCCCCAGCCGCTTCGTTCGCTGCCCGGTGTCTGCGCTGGAAGCTGGACGTCTTCTTATGGAGACCGAGATTCGTCATCTCCTGTCTATCAAGGCCATCGAGCCGGTGCCGTCAGGTCAGGAAGGGACAGGCTTCTACTCAACGGTGTTTCTGGTGGCCAAGTCCTCCGGAGGATTCAGAGGGATCCTGAACCTGAAGTACTTGAACAAGTTCATCTCTTATCGAAGGTTCAAGATGCAGTCCCTGAGGTCCATTTGGCGTGTGTCAGGAAAGGAGATCTATTGCAGTCGGTGGACCTGAAGGAGGCGTACTTGCATGTCCCGATCCACGCCGCTCATCGCAGGTACCTGCGCTTCGAGTACAATGGTCTCCACTTTCAATATTGCGCAATGCCATTTGGTCTGTCATCAGCCCCAAGGACGTTCACCAAGCTGGTGGCGGTGGGGGCTGCGCAGCTCAGGGCCCGTCCGGTGCGCGTCCTTTGTTATTTGGACGACATTCTTGTTCTATCCAGCTCCACAGCTCAGGCGATATCGGACATAGACTTGGTGATAGACGAGTTCCAGCAGCACGGATTTTCGATCAACAAGGAGAAGAGCCATCTCTCGCCTACAACTCGCTTGCTTCATCTGGGGGCGATCATCGACTCGGACAGAGGTCACGTTTTCCTCTCCCCGGACAGGGTTCAGAACATTGTCAGGTTGGTGACCCAGGTGATGTCTCAGAGGACCTCTTCTCCACTTCTGCTTTCTCAGCTGCTGGGGAAGTTAGTGTCTTGCATAGCCATCGTTCCTTGGGCACGCAGACACAGTCGTCGGCTGCAGTGGTTCCTGT
The DNA here is from genome assembly GCA_012654045.1 of Ptyas mucosa. NCBI lineage: Eukaryota > Metazoa > Chordata > Lepidosauria > Squamata > Colubridae > Ptyas > Ptyas mucosa. The sequence goes on along the minus strand of WNWU01000033.1, from coordinate 11,674,421 downwards.
TACGTTATCAGAGATCGGGCCGGGGCACCTCCAGAGTGCCTGTCCTGCTCCCCCCTCAGGTTCGCAGGTCTCTTCGTTGGTGGCTCTCCCCGGCTCTCCTGCGAGGCTGCACGTTCCTGGAGCCCGATCGCCTGGTCGTGACATCAGATGCGAGTCTTCAAGGGTGGGGGGCCCACCTGCTCGACCATGTGACTCAAGGTCTGTGGTCCCAGGAGGAGAGAGTTCACAGTATCAACTGGCTGGAGCTACGAGCAGTCCGTCTGGCCCTGCGCCATTTCCAACCCTTCTTGGAGGGCCGCCATGTCCTGGTGCTCACGGACAACATGACGACCAAGGCCCATGTGAACCGGGAGGGCGGTACTCGTTCGGAGTCCCTGATGGTCGAGGCGGAGAGGTTGCTGACCTGGGCGGAGCGTCACACCCTGTCGCTCAGAGCGGACCACATATCGGGACAGGCCAACGTTCGCGCCGATTGGCTCAGCAGGGAACAGCTCGACCCGGCGGAGTGGCGTCTTCATCCGCGAGTGTTTCAGGAGATTGTCCGGAAGTTCGGCATGCCGCTGGTGGATCTTTTCGCGTCGCCTCAGAATGCTCACCTTCCCAGGTTTTACTCACGCTTCCCGACCGTAGGGGCAGAGGGAAGCAACGCTCTCCGATGCCCCTGGCCTCCCGGTCTGCTTTACGCTTTTCCGCCACTGCCGTTGATCCCGAAGGTGATTCGGAAACTGTTACAGGACCGGGCCGAAGTTCTCCTTGTCGCTCCTCGCTGGCCTCGCAGAGCTTGGTATGCGGATCTGGTGTCCCTCTCCGTTTCTCCGGCATGGACAATCCCGTCACACACGGTCTCTCTCAGCCAGGGGGTCATCGTCCACCCGGACCCTCAATGGCTCAGGTTGACCGTCTGGCATTTGAGAGGACCTTGCTGAGGAAGGATGGCCTTCCGGATGAAGTGATACGTACCATCTTGGCGTCCAGACGGCCTTCGACTGTACGTATATACGAGGCGTCCTGGAAGACGTTTTCCCTTTGGTGTTCCCACAACCACGTTGATCCTACTACGGCTGACGTCGTCGACATCCTTCGTTTCTTGCAGGCGGGGCTGGATAAAGGCCTGGCCCCCGCGACTTTGAGGCGTCAGGTCGCTGCTCTGGCTACTGTACTTTCCCGGGATCCAAGTCGCCCTTTGTCTCAGAATCCGAGGATCGTTGGTTTTCTTCGTGGAGCTTCTGTCCTGTCTCCGCCGGTGGTTCATCGTTATCCTTCTTGGGACCTGCCCTTGGTTCTTCAGGCCCTTACTTCTGGTCCGTTCGAGCCCTTGAGCTCCATCAGCCTTAAGTTTCTTTCCTTTAAGGTCGCGTTCCTCCTTGCTGTCACTTCTGCCCGGAGGATTTCAGAGCTTGGGGCGTTGTCTATACGACGGGATCTCTGCATATTTCACGCCGACAGGGTGGTCCTTCGGTTGGATCCTACCTTCATGCCTAAGGTGAACTCCTTATTCCATAGGTCCCAGGAGCTCATACTACCGGATTTTTGCCCGAATCCTCGTCACCCTCTCGAGAGACGTTGGCATATGCTGGATGTCCGTAGAGCGCTCCGTTGGTACCTCAAACGTACGGCGGCTTTTCGTAAGACGGAGGCTCTCTTGGTGTCCTTCCACCCGTCTTCCATGGGCCAGAAAGTGTCTTCTTCGACGGTGGGTCGCTGGATCAAGGCTTGCATCTCTTCTGCTTATGAGCGCCATTCTGGACCGGTGCCGGGCAGGATCTTTGCCCATTCTACCCGCAGCGCTGCTACTTCGGCTGCATGGGCTACGCAGGCATCGGTTTTGGATATTTGTCGGGCAGCCACGTGGTCTTCTGCAACACCGTTTATTCGTCACTACAAGATCGACGCCTTTGCCTCGGCTGAGGCTTCCTTTGGCAGGAGGGTGTTGCAGCAGGTCCATTCTGTTCCGGGCCTAGGGAGCAGTCAGCCTCCCTCCCATTGAGTACGAGCTTGGGTATATCCCAGCCATGGATTGCAGGAGCAGTGCACTGGAAAATGGACGTTGGCTTACCTGAACGTCCTTTTTCTGGGCACTGCGACTGCAATCCATTCCCTCCCTTTCTGGCTGCCTGCCTTGTTTTCTTGACTTTGTTATTGGTGGTGTTGGTGTCTGGTTTGTTTCTCCTGTTGACTTCTAGTTCCTGTTGTTCTTCGTGAAATGAACTGGAGAGGATAGCACAGAGGAGGCGGACACCAACAAGAAATTTGAATATTCATCACTCAGTTCTCAACTACGCATGCGTGGAATACCCAGCCATGGATTGCAGTCGCAGTGCCCAGAAAAAGGACGTTCAGGTAAGCCAACGTCCATTTCACAAAACTTTAGAGTTCATTTTTAAACAGAAAACTAAAGCCAGACCACCCAGTTGTGCCTCTCCATCAATTCAAAGCCACCCTAAAGGCCAAGACTTGACAGTCTTGTTTGGCCAGTCTTTAGATCTGATGCACACTCAACTTTCCAGGAATATATGACCATTTTTTAAATAAAAAGTTTTGTGTCAGTGCTGTATACCTTGTGGCTCTCCTGAGATGTTCACAGCAGAGACAAGTGTTAAGAGTTCTTGTATTACTGTTAATGCCACACAACAGTTTTCCGTAGAGTGTAGTGTGTGGGTTAAAGGACAGAGCCAAAGTAAGCCCCTTGTGCATAAACTCTGCTTTACCAGTTTTCTTCTTTCTGAAGTTGGGCAGTTGCATCTTTTCTCAATTTTTCACAGATATATGTGTTTATTTGTTAATAATTCTGCCTTCCCTTAAGAAACTCAGGGTGGTGTATCTAGCCCAGGGTCACTCCGGAAATTTCCATGGCTAAGTGTAGACTTTGCCCCAGTGTTGGTCCAATGCCTTAACCATTATAGGACCATTCCCTCATGGCCTCTTTATTTCTTGGATATATTCTAACAAGTTATTGCTATTCATTGTTTGTTTCATTATGCCGACATCCTAACAGGTAGTCCTCAACTTAAAAAGCATTCCTGTTCAAAGTTACAATACAGAATGAAGCCAAATATTTTAATGTTGGGATACTTTTGAATAATGACCCTGGAAATTAATTTTAAGAGCATTCGCCTTTGTAAATAAGTAGGCTGTGTTTAAAAGATGTTATAAAGAGGAACAAGTTTTACCTGAAAAGATTGAGGCTGATCAGAATGTGGCTTTAAAAATGTCAAGTTACAAGAATGATAGGGAGGAAGACGCTACACTGGATATACAAGAGAAACTAGCTGATGTCTTAAATGAAAAGGGATAGGCAAATAACAAATCAAGAGAGCGAGTGACTAGATAATTCTCCCTTGTGCTGCGAGTGACTAGATAATTTTCCTATATTGGATTTACAACAGAAACTTGTTCAAGCTTTGAAGAACATTGTGAGATGGGACAAAGAAAGACATGATTTGAACGGACTAAAAATCAAGATTGTTAGAAGTAAAAGGAAGGAATATAAAATTGATTTACTTCATCTAACTTAAAATAGACATGTTATTATCCCTGATAACTCTTAATAGACTTTTGCTGATCAGGACTGAAGAAGACTTTAAGAATTTGTTGACAGATAAGAGATGAAATATGGAAGGAATTATTTCTTATATTTTATGAAAAGAGGATAAGTTACTAAAATTGTTTATATTTGTGATGAAGTCTTTTCATTACTGCATTCTTATTTTTTCTATTTTTCCCCTTTTCTGCAAATTTTTTATTTTTTTAATTCTTTAGTTTATATTAATTTTTATCTTTGCAATTGTAATTTTAATGGAATTATTATAATCTGTAATATATTACTATAAGAAAATAATGTAGGCAGATTACTGAGCAATCCTAATGTAGCTTCCAGGAAAGATAAAATGGAAGAGGTGAACAAAGCAAGACCATAAACGCTATCTTAAGCCATTTGTAGAAAAGTAGGTGGATAATAAAACCGAGCCAAGCCAAACCTTTCCCTAATCTAGGGCTCTCAAGATGTATTGTCTTTGCAATTCCTTGTAGGGCAGGGGTGTCAAACTCAGTTTCATTGAGGGCCGCACCAGGGTTGTGTTTGACCTCGGGGGGCCAGGATGGGTGTAGCCAGGGTGGACGTGGCCAGCTTGACATCACTCGTGTCAGGGGCACCTGTGGCCCTAGCGCTGTGCCAGCAAAAATGGGCTCCTGAGCTCTGTTTTCAGCTGGGATGGCCTGCAACCCTCTGTCAGCAAAAACGTACCTCAAGAGGGCCACGTGGCCCTCCCGACCTTTGTTTTCCCTGGGAGAGGCACTTTTGCTGTTTCCAGGATGGCCCCACAGGCCAGATCTAAGCACCCCACAGGCCAGATCTGGCCTGCGGGCCTTGAGTTTGACACCCCTGTTGTAGGGTAAACTTTCTGGGAATTGAGAGTCCCAACACCTTCAAGTACCACAGGTTGGATAAAGTGTGGCTTAAGTGGGTTGTTCTAATCAGGCTTGAATATTTTTGCATGTTGTACATACATTTATGTGAAGTTATGAAAACCTTCAAAGTTGTGTTTATTCTGTCTCTTAGGTCCCTTCACAGATGTTGTCACCACAAATCTGAAGCTTGGCAACTCTACACAAAAAAATGTCTGTTTCAAAGTGAAGACTACGGCTCCACGCAGATATTGCGTACGACCCAACAGTGGAATTATAGATGCTGGAACGTCAATTAATGTCTCTGGTAAGTTCATCCAATTGGTTTTTGTTTTTGTTTTTGTTTTTGTTTCAGAAATGCATCTGCTTTCCCCCACTCACAATCATTTTGGTTCTGAGTACATCTGGAAGAGAATAAACAGATGTTAAATGGCTTGTGTTAAAGCTGACATATATATTCTGCAAAGTTTCTTTAAAAATTACAGAACTATTTCAATGTCAACACAGAGTTATTTCTCCTATTTTCAGATGGAATTATAATTGAAGATGACTGAGCAAACGACATAACACAGCTTCTGGCTTTGGTACTTCCTTAGCCAGTTTCACTTGGAAAGAGTAGTCTGTTGAAAAATTGTCATTCTAATCTTATGCAAGACAACTTTCTGCAACTTTGTACTTTTAAATTGTTGCGAGTACAGTTTCCAGAATCTCTGGTTTTGGACTCCACTATTTTAGGATTCTGGAGATTTTTTCCCCTGCAAGTTGGAAGGCACCAGGCTTGGGAAGTATAGAATTCGCTGAAAATGATTAGGAAAGTTTCCAGATGTTACGAAACTGGGGTCATATGATGACAGACATTTAATAACTAATCAGTCTTTTAAAGTAAAATTTCAAACTCATATTTCTGAGAACTAATAACCTGCTACTTTGAGTATATTTTTCAAGTAACAGAAGAAAAAGGCATATGGTATATTCCCAGTCTATCCATTGTGTATAGAATATAGACAGTGGTGTAATCTGGATTAGTTTTTTTAATGTCTTGGTCAGATATTTACATTGATTTACTAGTTATTAGGTGATTCATTTTCCAACAGTTTTCAATTACCTTTGCTGGGATTTGTTGAGAAATAGAACATTTATGGAAGGAAAATGGATATACTTAATTCAGTTGTACAAAACATGAAATGGAACAGTTTGTAGAGCCTTCAAACTCTTAACTGATTATAAAGGTCAGAGATTTGTATCCAGACTTTTGAAGTGCTAAACTTCTGGGAAAGTTGCAAATGCTGATCATGTGATGCATGCCATTTGTCAAAGTGCCCGAATTTTAATCACATGACCATGGGGAGACTGCAACAGTCATAAGTGCAAGGATTGCTCATAAGTCACTTTTCTGTGCTGCTGTAACTTCAAACAATCATTATAAGTCCCTCTTGCCGAGGAAACACATGTGTTGCCAAATCAAGCTGTCCAGGATACTAGTTTTATAAGGAAATGTTTTTTGATCTGTTCCTTTTTATTGAGAGAGATTCTGAAGATGGCAGCTGGAAGAACAGTTGGGCAGATTATTTTCATCAGTGTCGCCAGTTTAATTTTGCTTATTTCATCAGTGTGCGATCTTAATTTCTTGTACAACTTTCTATAAAACATGTCTTCATTAGCATGTTTCCTTTTATCTTGCATGCCTGTCTACCTTGAGCTCATAGATGAGACCTTAAATGACAAAGCATTTAACTTAAAGTAGTGAATATCAAATATTTAAGAGCGCCATCTGTTGTCTCTGCTGAATCACACTCATTACAAGCTAGGCTAGAAGATCATTCCTTTCTTTGTTTTAACGGCCTGATAGGAAAAAGTGGCCAATGTTTGGCCTTGACAAAATTCAAGGAGGATGAGATTTCATAACTGCTGAGAATTACCAGGAATGTTTTGTTACCTCCCTTTGGTCCTAAATCCGTCTTCCCTAGATTTAGGATCAAAATGTCCCAGAAAACTATGTTATCAGTGTCTCAAGGGCTTGTCATAATAGTGCAGAACATGGTATCCATTTCATAAATATTAAAAGAGGCCAACTGCTAAACAACTTTTTTTTTCTGTAAAGGGACCATTTCTAAAGAGATATTCAGAGCACTTGTGCAGGGAATTGTTTTAATTTAAATGAACTTTTTGTAGCTGTACTCCTGCTAGTTGCTTAATGGGGGGGAATATGATATGAGACAAAGACTTCAGATTTAGAATTAAACTGGAAATTCTGGTCAATTTTTCTAACCTGCACTGATGAAGTTACCTAGTTTGGTGATGAAACATCTGCCAGAAAACAACCAAACTCAGTGAGCACCAATGATCCCACAGTTCAATCCTGAGCTATAAATATTCTCTTCCATTGGTTTTCTAACCACAGTTTGCATCATCACAAACAAAAATACATATGGTTTAAGCTTAGTGAGAAAATAATAGTCTTAAAAATCCATGGTGAGCATTAAGGAAAAAGTAGCAGATGATTATGATAACCAATAAGAGCCGGGGTGCCACAGTGGTTAGAATGCAGTATTGCAAGCGAATTCTGCGGGCAGTTTGATCCTCACCAGCTCAAGATTGACTCAGGCTTCCATCTTTCCGAGGTCAGTAAAATGAGGACCCAGATTGTTGGAAGCAATATACTGACTCTGTAAACTGCTTAGAGAAGGCTGAAAAGCACTGTGAAGCGGTCTATAAGTCTAAGTGCTATTGCTATTGCTGTTCCCTGGTTTTAAGGATTTTATACAACCTCCTCTATCAACCAAGAGCTTGAGGCTTATCTGTAATAGGGATCACATCCCACGTATCCCCAGTCACCACAGACAGGAACTACCATAGCTTTATATTTGGGCATGATAGTGAAGGATATCTATTCAATGTGCAAAGAAGCAGAGAATTTTTCCTTAATAAAATGCAGTTTGCTAAAGAGGGAGTTTCTGACTTCAGTCTTCTGAGGTTCCTTGTGTAGCGCAGTCCTCACTTTTTAAGAAATGGCTACTGTGTCCTGTAAGGCCTCATCAGCATTTCCTTGCCTGTTCATGTGATTCATTACAGAACTGCTTAACTCAGCCATTTTTCTCCTTTCATAGTATTTTACTATGCTGTTGTTTCTATAACTGTCTCTTCTCATTTTCCCCTAATGCACTGGCAGGGAAGGGTGGGGTCCTGCAGGCTGAAGCATTGTCAAAGAGTGGCAGACACTGGGCGGAAGGTCAGTTCGGCTTGAGCTATAATGGATTTAATAGGATTTCCATCACAGGAAGAGAAGGTCAAGCCTGAGAGGAAGTGTGTGATCAATTCACAAATACTTTTTAAAAAAAGAGGGTTTAATAAGAAGTTTGAAATAAAAACAGAGCACAACTGATATATGTAAGAAAATGTCACTGTTTGGAAGAGTTCTGTTCACGATGTCAACCAGCCAGACTCACTTAGAGAGTAGACGTTGATTCTTGCTCAACTTTCAGTGTCCACTCAATAGATGGGTGACCTTGAGCCAGTTACTCTGTGTCAGCCCTAGGAAGGAAGCAATGGTGAACCACTTCTAAAATACTTTTCTGTGACCTCTGAAAAGGCTCTAGTTAATGCAATATCTAATTAAGGTGGTAGTCTAATATTCTTCCAGACTTTATTGAGCTGGCAAATACCATCAGGGAAGATAATTCCTGCACGTATCTACCTTGAATCATGAAAAGTTTTTAAAATGACAGGACTTTTGCTGTCCAGTTATATTTGGACTTCAGCTTCTATAATCCTTTGGCCCTGCTAACAAATAATTATGAAGGGTTGGAGCCCAGTATGAACACCTGCATAAAAGTCATAAAAATAACACAATACAGTTCACTTCTCATATATACAATCCATATGTAGTCCTCAACTACATCCATTCATTTAGCAACCATTTGAAGTGCCAACAGTACTGAAAAAAATAACAAGATGACTTCTCACACTTATGACCATCGCACCATTCCCTTGGTCACATGTTCAAAATTCAGGAATGTGGCAGCTGGCATGTATTTACAGTGGTTGCAGCATCCCAGGATCACATGATTTGCAACCTTCCCAGCTGGTTTCCAACAGACAAATGTGGAAAGCTAGATTTGCTTAATGACCACGTGATTCTCTTAACAAGTGCAGTGATTCGTTTAATAACTATGGCAAAAAGGTCATAAAATCAGGTGGAACTCACTTAACAACTGCCTTGTTAGAAATAGAAATTTTGCTCCCAATTGTGGGGGTAAGTAAAAATCCCCAACACTACAAGTACTAGCATTGCACAGTGTACAAAGTTTTTTAAAAATCTAGTTTTCTTTTTTTAATTACATGTAGTTCTTGACTTACAACCATTCCTTTAGTGATCATTCAGATTTACAACAGCACTGATAAAAACTGATAAAAATCACCGTTTTTCACACTTACAACCGTTGTAGCATCCCCGTGGTCACATGATTGAAATTTGGGTGCTCAGCAACCAGTATGTATTTATGACAAATTGCAGTGTCCCAAGGTCATATGATCACCTTTTTCAATCTTCTCACAAGCAAAGTCAGTGGGGAAGTCTGATTCACTTAACATCCATGTATTAACTTAACTGCAGTGTTTCACTTAACAACTGTGGCAAGAAGGGTCATAAAATGGGCAAAACTCTCTTAACAACTGTCTTGCTTAGCAATGGAAATTTTGGGCTCAATTATGGAACCATTAGTAACTTTTCACAGAACCTCATAGAGAGAAAAGTTACTTCAATGTTTATATCTGTAATCAAGTAACAGTGGACACATTGTGTTTTTAAACATTTTAACTGCCTCATAGCTGAAAAATCAGCTGATTTTTCATGTGTGTGAAAGTTGTCCGTGGTTTGTGACAACAGAGTCAGTATTTGTACTTTCAATAAGGAGAACAAGCAGATGCTGTTTACAACTTTTATGATGAATTCTCTTTGCTGTTTATAGCAGCAGCATTACTGCATGTTCCTTTGATGTAACAAAATTATAAGCTAGTAAAAACTGGTTCTGTTGATAAATTTTCAGACTTTCGAAGTGTTTTTCTTTTACCAATTCAAGTGCATGGTTTTCTCAGTTGTAGTTATTTTAAAATCCGAGATTACAGTACAGGATGATGCAGATATTTTTTAAAAAATCAATTTATCGACAGTTGGAATTCTATTTAAATATTTTAAGGCTAGATATTAAAAAGACTAAAAGACATGTCAGACATATTGAAAGAGAAATATTGAAAAGAAATTACAATAACAGTACATGATTGGGATGTCCTCTTTTTGATAAAAATTCCAGCCATCCAGTGACCCAATACCCCAAAAAACCACCAGTTTTTTTCATACCTTTTTAAATGTCCAAAAATGTAGGGGCACATCTTAAGGGCAAGTGCCACAACAGAAAAGACATGCGTCTTTAAGGCCCATCAGATGGCATTGCTTCAGGAAAGGACTCAGAGTGTCTGTGCCCAGGGGTGGGCTTCCAAAATGTTAGCAAGGGGTTCTCTGCCAGGTTGCTGGGTGGGCGTGGCCATGGTTGGTCTGGCCTAGTTGGCCTCCTGCACCACAGCAGGGGGGGGGCTTTTTGCCCTTCCCGGCCTCCAGAGGCTTTCCTCAAGCCTCTGGGAGGGTGAAAATGGCCTTCGGGAGGATGAAAATGGCTTCCCGGGAGTCTGGAGGCCGGAAACAGACCCGTTTCCTGAACTTCTGGTAGGCCCATTTTTTGCCCTCCCCGAGCCTCTGTGTGCACCCAAAACGGGCCACGTGGGGACTCCTGGGAGGGGCGGGGTAGGGTGGGTGGGGCCAGCCAGGAGTGGGATTTGGAGGTTCTCCAAACTGCACAGAATCTTAGCTAGAGCCTCTCCCAAACCCCTCTGAACCCCCAGTAGCCCACCCCTGTCTGTGCCCTATTAGAGCTTCTGGGACGTGCTCTCATGGGAAGAGGTAGCCCTGAAAATATGATTCTGTGTCAAATAGGGATTTATAGATGATAACCAGTATCTTCCCTTTAGATTTCTTTCAAAGCTTTCTTATGTCATCCAAATATTGGATGCTGCTACGTGCATACTATTAAGACAGGAAGAACAAAATTTCAGTTCAATAAGGCGGAGCAGCTGCGGGTTCAGAAGCCAAACTGCATTGTAGATAGGCAGACTCCTCTATGCTGAACTGGTTCATAATTTTAGGTCCTCCTGGACTCATAGCTCTTGCTTGAAGAGCAGATATTTGGGAGGGGGGGCTGGGGGGGGTGCATTTGCACAATTATATCTACACAGGTGCAACCATTCCTGATCAGGAGGGAAACCTTTTCATGGTCATTTGATGTATTTGGTCATCTTTGATTCAAGTTTATTTTCTCCTGCTTCAGGAATGTATCCTTGTATGTTTGTTATTGGAGATTGTTTCTAGGTGCTTTGATAATAATTGTCTTGTTTTATGTTTCAATTGTGTTACTGAATTGGAGAATGTTGGCTGCTCAAAATACTGCACAATTGGATTAGCATAAATGAACAAGAAAACCTAAAGCTGTCTGTGTTTTATATAGCTGCTTACCTAAGGAATTCTTCCCATGTCTACGATGTGCAGAAACTCTTGTTCTATATGATCTATAACAGGGGTCTCCAACCATGGCAACTTTAAGACTTGTGGACTTCAACTTCCAGAATTCCTCAGCCACAGCAAAGCTGATCAATAAGAATGAAATATTTTGGAGTAGAATTTTTCAAGAAAGTTTATCCACTAATTGTTTTCTAAATTAGCTCTCTAAAACAATACTTACTAATCCGGGTATTGTATTCTTGATGTTCTCTGAGCTTGGTTGTTTCCCTGCTGATATTTCACTATCAGTACCTTGATGATGTTACTTACCTTGGTAATGAAATGTCTGGAGAAAAACAGCCAGGTTCAGAAAACACCAAGGACGTAGCAGATCAGTCCTTAGTCACACCTGTTCTTTAATATTAGAACTAGTTAAGATTAGGAAACCAGGAAGCCACAGGTTTATGTGCACCATCAGTTATAGAAACACATAGGATGAATTTGGACCACTTAACTTCTCTCAGGCTATCTTGCCAGCCTCTCAACCAGCTTCTTTTTCCTTCTGTCAGCCCAGCCTACCTCACAGGATGGTTTGCAGAAAGATTGGACAAAGAAATGATTATCTTGAGATCTTTTGAGAAAATGTAACCAATAATATTAAATTAGAAAACTATTAGACATCTTCTGAAGTTACATGCTGTTCATTTACTAGATGTATTTGTGTTGAAGAATCTACCACTGTATCGTGTATAAGACAATAGATCAAGTCCATAGCAATTTGAGATGCTTTTTGGATGTACTTTTGGGAAATGCCTACGAGTTTGGTATGGCATGCAGTGTCCTTAGATCCGATTGCATTACATCCAGTTCTGTGCTGCATCATTGCTTTGCATGACTCAGTGGTGCCACCTCTGCTGAATCATCTATTTTAGTGGGCAAGTAGTAGGTATACCATGTTACAGTGCAGTCATTCCCTGGCTGGCTTACAATGCTAGCAAAGCTAATAGGAGCTGGGAGAATAACGAAGCATTGATTTAGCGATCCATTTGGGAAATCACTTTGGTACATAAGGCCAGAGTTTTCTCAGCTTTCCAGGAAAGACAATAAGTATGCTGGGCAGGCAACCATAACTATATGACAGCTGTGTAGGTGTCCTGACGCAGCATTGATTTCTCTTTCAGTGATGCTACAGCCTTTTGATTATGACCCTAATGAGAAAAGTAAACATAAGTTCATGGTCCAGTCGATGTTTGCGCCACCTGATACTTCAGACATGGAAGCAGTAGTGAGTATTAGAAGCTTTTCAATGTTCATGAACATCTTTTCTCTTAAAATATAGTTTGCGATTGGCCATTTTCTGAAGCATATTAAGCAAGTGAGCTAGAGGGAGATTGAGATCTGACTTTGGCCTCATGCTGTATTTGCATAATAGGATGGTACCTCCACACTAAAACACGTGTGGTTTGTTACGGGAATGGTGCAATTATGTCTCCTCAATGAACTTTTTATAATAAATCAATACCTACAGAAGAGATTTTATAGGTTTGGAAATCAGTAATATGTGGGAGAGGAGGTCAATTGATTTCATAGCATGGTTGCCACTGATGTAATATACTCTTCAGAGTGGAGAATTTGAACTATGTTCTAATTGTATATGTGATATTTAAGTCTAAATTAACCAAGCATGCTGTTTCTACTTTCTGAATTGTTATCAGAGTATCAACTCGTAGCTAAGTGTAATTGGTGGAACAGGTTGTTAATCACCGTTCTACTGCATTTCTGCTTTTTAAGCATGGCTTCACCATATAGGGAATAAAGCAGTATTAAAGAGAACCGATTGTTGTAATTTGTCTTTATCCATCTGGTGATAGGACTGACTCCTCTGCATTAACATTCTGGAATACCCTTGTTTGACTCTTCCCATTTTGATTCAGAGATCTGCAAATTTTGATGAGCTCCATAGCTAATTACTATTATTTTTTAGTTGCATTTCTTCTTCAGAAAAAAAAATCCCTCTGCTTCTTCAGGACTTTCCCATGTAAAGGGCTTGCATGGAAACATGCATAGATAGGTGCCACTGCTCAAAGGGTTAAGCAACATGTGCTTCCCATGTTTACAGGCAGGCAAATGATCCAGTTGAATTAGACAGCCAAGTTTCAATAGCCATTCAGCTGCCAAACAACCTTCAGTCTCCTTCCAAATTAAATGCTGATGAATTGGTCGGATTCCCTGATATTGCTTACATGCTCCCTTCCCATCTATACAGCGTTAAAAAAAGTTGGGAGCCAGAATGGTTTTCTATCTGCCATACCAGACAGAAGGTTTGTTGGCTGACCTCTTATACACTGTCAGAGGCTACCTGACTTTATGCCTATTTATTCCAATATAGGCAGTAGAGAGGTGCAGTGGCCTAGACATGGAGCTCTCGCCTCACAATCATGAGGCTGTGCGTTCGATCCTAGGTAGAGGACATATTTCTCTCTCATGGCACGTTGAGAATATATCTGCTGAATATAACTCCACATTGGTGACAGGAAGGGTATCTGGCCAGTAAACACTCAGCTCTGTTCAGTTGCCCAGACTCCATCCCGCAAGGGATTATGGGGTCATTAAAAGGAGATGATGAAGATTATGAATATAGGCATAATAATTTTGCCTGGAATTTCTGTTGGTAAGTGTCACAGTTCTAAAATGTGACATCCCATGACTGTGCTGCTTAGCAATAGAAATTCCAGCCATTTACATTTTCTGCTGTTAAGCAAGTCACCATGGGTCATTAAATGAGGATATTACAGGGTTGTAATTTTGATCCTCTGCCAGCTTCCCCACTGACATTAGTAAGATCCCAGCCAAGAAAGATGCAAATGGCTACTGCAGGACCCTGTGACCAAAGTAAGTAGAAGTTATGGGTCACAAGTACCACTCATTCAGCACCATCATAAGTTCAGACAGTCATGAATGAGTGGTTGTTAAATGAGGACTACCTGTGTATAATTTGGTCCTTTTCTCTCTCTCAGAGAGTCAGGCAAATAGGTATCCTTTCTGAGGTTGTAGGAAAATAAGATATTAAACATATACCATGACAAATATTCAAGCTGTCTCTGAAATAAAATATTGCATTCCATTTGGAGAATCCTGAGGAACATTGGTGAAGCTCACTTCTAAACAAAACATTAAAATCTGTAGCTATGGGGGGGATCCATATTCCAGTTTGTTTGTTTGTTTGTTTTATTTATTTATTTATTTCAGTCAAAGAGCCATTCAGTAGGTTTTAGTTTCAACAATAATGTCCACAGTATAAATAGTTTAATATAAATCCAAACATTGTTTTATCTAATAACTTTGTTACCTCTATTTGTGCTGTAGTGGAAAGAAGCAAAACCAGAAGAACTCATGGATTCTAAACTTAAATGTGTGTTTGAGCTTCCAGCAGAAAACGATAAACCCGTGAGTCCCTTTAATTTTTACGTGATTTTTTTTAAAAAGGCGAGAAAGAGATGGTAATGCAAGTAAAAGTTCTTGATTTAGGATTTAGTTGCAATTTTCATGGTCTCAAATGTTCATAATTGCTCAACAATGGAAAACAATTACAATTTGTTTTCCTTCATTGGATTTTGATTCCTAAAATATTCAGCATTAATTTTAGCGGCAATAAAGATTTTTCTAGTACTAAGAATAAAAAGAAGCAAGGCATCTTTTCAAAATACAGTTTCAGGAGTTTGACTGTAAGAAATTCAGCCTGCAACCCTTCAGATACGTTGGAGTGTAACTACTTTTGGGCAGACTAACCAGGAATTAGAACGTCAACTGAAATATAGAAGGTTGGAGAAGACCACATTAAAAAAAAAACCATATCCCTTTATTCTGGCGCTTGCCACCTGCTGTTTTTAAATGCTTTTGGATTAAAAAAGGATATGGAAACTTTTTAAATATATAGATTGGGAACAGATCGTTAATTTTCAGCATTACTTTTAAAAAGGTTAATGTATCACATTCCAATCTCTCCGTTTGGATTAAATCATAGCGTATATGCACACGCAGCTTTCAAAACTGTAAGGTAGGGACGTATATATTGTAATCTCTGCCTTATACTTTTAGAATAGTGCATATCTGGAAAACCATGTTGAATTAATGTTCAGGCTTCCTTTATTCGGAATATAAAAGAACAAAATCCTGCAGAAATGGAAGCTATGATATGTGTAGCCTTTTCCTAATTTGATTTAGGAATATGTCTCCAGAAACTCCTAGCCAGCAGGCCTGAAATTTCCCAAGATGGCTTGAAAGGCTTGGAACTACAATTCCAGCACATTTGAAGGATGGCAGTTGAGAAGACTGGCGTAGGAAAAAAGAGAGAAACATTGATTGCTTTCTTTTTACTGATCTCTCTTAAACATTGAACGACAAAACAATGACTTGCATAAATTTAAACTTTTATAAGCTTAATGGCTTACAGCAAGTAACAGCAACATTTTATTTTCCATCATAGGTTTCAGTATGTCAAAATGTAACTTAGTTTCCGTGAGGAGGAATAGTACTGTAGGTCACGCTAGAGATTTTATGGAGGGGGTGGATGGGTGGCTAGAGAGCATCAGCTCAGAACTGTTTGAATTGGTCTGAAGAGTGGCCCTTCCTTTGGTGCTTATCCTGCCCTTGGGAAACACCAGAGCAGTGATTTATATTGGCTTCTGTCAACATTAGAATTTGGTGGCATAGTTGCTAGAGTGCAGTACTGCAAGCTACTTCTGCTGACTGCCGCCTGTCGGCAGTTCGAGTCTCACCGGCTGAAGGTTGACTCTGCCTTCCATCCTTCCGAGGTCAGTAAAATGAGGGCCCAGATTTTTGGGGGCAATAGGCTGACTCAGGACTGTGAAGCGGTATATAAGTCTAGGTGCTAGTGCTATTGCTGTTCCAAAAAACAGCACTCCTAGAGGTCCATCAGGTTGAGAGTAGTGGTCCCCAGCACTTTGAGAGTGGATGGCCCATTCAAAAACAACTCTTCATAGCTCTAAGATGAAAGGAATGTCTTGTTTTTACAGCCTAATAACTTAAGCCCAACCATGAATTTGAGGCAGCAATGAGAAATGGCAAAAAGTATTTTAATTTACCAAATATTTTAAGGCAAATGTTTTCAGAACTGCCAGTCCTTTAAAACATTGCTAGAGAATGGTACTCTAGAATTTTGCTCCTAGGATAAGGATTATAATCCCAGTTTTTAGTTTGGCGGATGCTACCATACCCTGTCAACGAAAGTGCATATAGTCATGGCTATGGTTTTCCCAGTTGCAATGTATGGCTGTGAAAGTTGGATCATAAGGAAGGCTAAGTGCCAAAGAATTGAAGCCTTTGAACTATGGTGCTGGAGAAGACTCCTGTGTGTCCTTTGGACTGCAAGGCAATCAAAGCGGCCAGTCCTAGAGGAGATCAACCCTGACTGCTCTTTAGAAGGCCAGATCCTGAAGACGAAACTCAAATACTTTGGCCACTTAATGAGAAGGAAGGACTCACTGGAGAAGATTCTAATGCTGGGAAAGATTGAGTGCAAAAGAAGAAGGGGATGACAGAGAATGAGGTAGCTGGATGGAGTCACTGAAGCAGTCGACGTGAGCTTAAATGGACTCCAGAGGATGGTAGAGGACAGGAAGGCCTGGAGGAACATTGTCAATGGGGTCATGATGGGTTGGACATGACTTCACAACTAACAACAGCACCATAGCATGTGCAATTATTTTTGTTTTATTTTTGTATTCAAAGCATGTGCAATTCTTTACTTTTAATGGATGTCTAAGTCTGAACAATGATCAATTGGTCCTGAGTATCCATAGCTACATTTGAAACAACATTTATATTCATTCACTGTTTTCAAAATCTGATCCTTAAAATTCATAGTAACTTCTAAGTATGGTTAGGAGCAGGGTAGATTTGATTTAAATCAAGTCGATTTAAATCATGATTTAAATCACTAGTCAAGAGGCTTGATTTAATTCAACTCAATTTAAATCATAAGTTTTAAAGAGCAACTGTCATCTCTGTCCCACAGCAGCTCCTCCTCTGACCTGCTGTTGACTCATTGACAGTCCCAATATTGCAGAATATACAGCCTCATGCTACATGACTAAGCATTTTATTAAAATAAATTTGACAAAAATAAAAAATACGATTTAAACTTTTAAAAAATCCAATTTTTTTTAAAAAATTGGATTTTTTAAAAAGTTTAAATCATATTTTTTTTAAAAAAAAAAATTTAAATCATCAATTTTTATCCCCTCTGGTTGGGAAGATTTTTGAGTCTTTTCTGGTATTGTTTACCAGAACATCCCTACCAGGACACATAATTTATAGCTTCATTATGTTCCTGGGTACTTTTCCCGAATGATATGGCAGGATCCTAAATGGGCTAGGCCAAAGGCACATAAGAAAACATCTTTTCTTGCGGAACTCTGTGTGCATGTGTTTATTGGGGGAAACTTCACATCAGACCACTGGCATTTAGATAGAGTTTCCAGGATGCAAAAGAGCAGCTTTCCAATTAGGCATGCCAAAATTGTGGCATTGGCTATTTCAAGAGATCCATTCGCCTTTCTTGCTTTCTATCTTGGGCTTTGCTAAGACCTTTTAGAACTTTAGTTGGAACTATAATACTAAATGTTGTTATTTAGCATTGATTTTGTACAGCCTATTGTTTATTTTGTTGTGGGCGCCCTCTACATGCTAAAATTACATTAGATAGAATAATTATTAATTGCCATTAAATAACTCTTCCTACTCTTTTTTCCTATTCTCTCAACAGCATGATATAGAAATAAATAAAATTATATCCCCAATTGCATCAAAGACAGAATCTTCTGTAATGTCAAAATCATTAAGTTCTTCTTCAGATGACAGTGAATTGAAGAAAGTAATGGAAGAATGTAAGAGACTGCAGTTAGAAGTTCAGAGGTTACGAGAGGAGAATAAACAATTTAAGGTAAACTTATTTATCTGTTGCCTACATAGTCAAGAGATTTAGGAACACCCCGATGTGGGATTTTTTTCAAATCATAATGTAATCACAGCTGGACTATACATGGCATTATTGATTCTTCACAATTAATTCACTGTTTTTAATCAGTTTGTAGAACAATCCATAATGTCCTGAATTGTACAGAACTCAGAAACAAACCCCTTTTTTATGTAAGCAATAGCAATAAGACTTATATACCGCTTCACAGTGCTTTCAAGCCCTCTCTAAGTTTACAGAGTCAGCATATTGCCTCCAACAATTTGGGTCCTCAATTTACCGACCTCGGAAGGATGGAAGGCTGTGTCAACCTTGAGCCTATAAACCACAACCTTCATATTAACTCAGAAATTAAGAAGCTACACTGGTTTTGTTCACATGATGCTGAGCCACACCTTGCCCATCCATCTTTCTGGTTAATGAACTGGTCAAAAGGGCCCAGCAGAGATTATACTACCTGAGACTTCTCAGGAAACAATAACTGAATGAAAAACTGCTGGTGACCTTGAATCATTTGGCCAGCCCTTTTATGCATCTTTTCTACTTATGTAATACTATCCTTACAATGAAGCAACTGGAACCATACACAGCACTCCCAATTAATACTAGTCATATATCTGCATAAGGTGGTTACATTGACAATTTCAGTTCCTTTCCTAATGATTCCAGTCATGAGATTTCATTCTTCTTGTTTTTTTTCCAAATAAGTCACCATTTTTTTCTGTTTAGAAAAGGAACCCTTGTTCTCAGTCTGGTTTGTGCATCAGGGATTCAGTCTGCTTTGGGATGAGTGAGGCAGTTGGCCAGCCAGGGGAGGGTGGGTAGTGCTTCATGGGACAGATCCAGGGACCAAAATGAGTGAGGCCACATTTCAGACACCCCAAACTCTGAGTTTCTTTCTTACTCTTCTTGTAAGGCAGAGGTCTTCAAACTTGGCAGCTTTAAGACTTGTGGACTTCAACTCCCAGAATTCTCCAGC
>WNWU01000033.1:11564091-11647909 GCA_012654045.1 Ptyas mucosa | reverse complement strand
TTCTATTCTATTCTATTCTATTCTATTCTATTCTATTCTATTCTATTCTATTCTATTCTATTCTATTCTAGACACTGTGTATCTTGGCTTAGCACAATCTAGCACACAGTTATCTTGGTATTCAGCTGCTTTTAAACTCATCAAATTTGGCACTTAACACATTTTGACACGAAAATTTTGTCTCAGTACTCATTGTTTGTTTGGTACTCAACACACAAGCTAGAACTTGTTGGCATCGGCTGTCTTGTGACTAACTACAGATAGTCCTTATCTTATGACCACAACTGAGCCCAAAATTTCCGTTGTTAAGTGAGGCATTTGATAAGTGAGTTTTGCTCTATTTTACTCTCTTTGTTGCCAGAGTTGCTAAATACATTCCTACAGTTGATAAGTTAGCAACACGGTTGTTAAGTGAACTTTGCAAAAGGAGATCACATGACCTTTTTCGACCCAGCAACGGTCACAAATATGAACCAGCAGTTCATATTTAGAGAACCCAGTCTCTGAAATTTTCACTTCATTTTTTTCCATTTTTACTCCAATTCTTTAACAAAGGGCTGGCAGAATCTTTGCTCGTTACATCAGCAGTACAATTCTTATTCCCAAGACTGACTCTTCCAAAGCTTAATTTAATTTTAATTCTAAATCCAAAGTAATTTAAACTACTAGCCCTATAGTCACATCTATATTGCACTTAAATTACTGAAACAGTCTGGAGACCATTTGCAGTTAATAGCTCCTCACAGCATACAATATTTGTTTAAAAAAAACCAGCAACAACTTTTTTTAAAAAAAGCCAGTGAAATGCTGAGATCTATTAAGTGGAAAAGCAATTGGAAGACCCTCCCCTAGGCTTCAAGTGGCCTTCAGACTAGCCCCCCCCCCCCACCCAATTACCACCAAATGGAAATTTTAATGTAACAGGAGGGAATTTTAACAAAGACAGAGTGGCATACATTAATCATGTTTAACATTTTAGCCACATTATATAATTTGTTTTCCTAAATGGCTATGTTTTGTTTCCAACTGCTTATTGGAATACAAACCCTGGGATCCACAAAACCTAAATGTAGCCCGAATTTAAAAAGGTTCATTTCTTGTGAATTATAAGACCATTCAATTTAAGCAGTGCCTATTTTTGCCTCCCTCATATCTGGAACTCCTTTTAATAGATCAAAGGTAGAAGCTTCATAGGCAGAATGTTATCTTTTACAGAAAAGCCACCCTTCTTATGATTTAAATTTGGAATTTTGTAATGGCCCATCGTAAGGGACGTGGTGGCTCTGTGGCTTAAGACGCTGAGTTTGTCGATCGAAAGGTCAGCAGTTCAGCAGTTCGAATCCCTAGTGCCCCATAACAGGGTGAGCTCCTGTTACTTGTCCCAGCTTCTGCCAACCTAGCAGTTCGAAAACATGTAGAAAATGCAAGTAGAAAAATGGGGACCACCTTTGGTGGGAAGGTAACAGCGTTCCGTGCGCCTTTGGCGTTTAGACATGCCAGCCACATAACCACAGAGACGTCTTTGGACAACGCTGGCTCTTCAACTTTGAAACGGAGATGAGCGCCGCCCCCTAGAGTCGGGAACGACTAGCATGTATGTGCAAGGGGAACCTTTATCTTTAATGGCCCATATAAAATTAAGAGTCTCAAACAGTAAGTGTCAGAAATTGCAAAGATTTAATACTCTGTCCTGTTGCTGATGAGTAAAAGGAAAGAACGGGCAGTTCCAGGAACAAAAGACTCATTTTTAAGAAGATGAACAATTGTTTTTATGTACAGAACATCTAAATACTTTCCTTTGAGTTTTGTTTTGTTTTTTAATCTGCTGAAATACACTTTATTGTAACAATTATGCATTAAGAAAAGCATTACATTTTGTCCGTGGCAAATGAATTTGGCTCTGATGTTTCTATAAAATCTCATTTAAACATTTTTACATATTAATCACAATCCTCTTAGTACACTGTATCATTTGCAGTCGTTGCATAGTTCTTTTCATTAAAAAATATATCAGTTTTGCAAAAGACGTATCAAAAAAAGCTTATTAATATACAGAGCTTAAAAACAAAATTACAGCAGCTTTTTACTGTATGATCCCATATGCATCATCCTGAGTTAATTTAGGTTGTATAGGATCACTTGTTCTTTCCTAAGCTTTGGGATGCCTGCCTATTCTTATTGCAAAAAACGAAAATATTAATTACTTAAAATGAAGTAGCTGCTAACTCAGACTGGGTTTCCACAGGCCTGAAGAAAGTTTTGAGCAGTGTGACAACTGTTGTTGTCTTCTTTGACAGAACTCAAGATGATGTTGATAACCGAGAAAGCTAAAATGAGCCAAAAAATTTTTTTAGGATGGATAGGGGAAATCACTAGAAGACACTAAACAGCCTTATCAAAATGTGAGAATCCAGTGCCTTTCATTTTATGCCATTTTATGCTGACTGGGAATTATGGCCACTGTAGTCATCATGTCTGAAATCTACCAATTTGAGGAAGTTGGAAACAAAGCCTCCGTAACATTCTCTTTTCTATTTAACAAAATAAATCCCTTTTCTTAAACATTATTACTGCTGCAGAACATGGCACCAAATCCTTTATGCAACCCAAATGCTTGAGGAAAGTCCCACTTGCCCCACTAGTAATTGTGGTTTTAAAGTGCTGTTCGTAGCACATGTAAGCAGGACCTGATGGTTTTCAATGAAGCCCAAACCCTGAGGAGGAGTACAGGTAATCCTCGTCTTACGACCACAATTCGGCCCAAATTTTCCGTTATTAAGCGAGGCATTTGTAAAGCGAATTTTGCCCCATTTTACGACCTTCCTTGCCGCCGTTGTGAAGCGATTCACTGCAGTTGCTAAGTTAGTAACATGGTTGTTAAGTGAATCAGGCATCACCATTGACTTTGGTTATCAGGAGGATACAAAAGGTGATCACATGACCCTGGGACCCTACAACCGTCATAAATATGAGTCAGTTGCCAAGCATCTGAATTTTGACCATGGGGAATGCTGCAAATGATCGTTAAGTGTGAAAACTGATTGCGAGTCACTTTTTCCAGTCTTCTTGTAACTTTGAACTTGTCACGGACTACCTGTATGTGCCAGCAGTGCTGACACTCATGGAAGATGGACAGGGCTTTGATTGTGACCACCATCTTGGCTTTTTTTCAACCTCTGCAGATACTGTGTCATTGCTGACAGGATTAGACGTGAGAGTTTCATCTCCCCTTCCATAAGCACTATGCTTAGCCTTACTGTAGAGTAGTGGCCAAAATTGTGGAAACCTTTTGGGAAAAGTGTATTGTTGAGGTTTGATGGCTAATAACACCACTTTTTTTTAAGAGTTTCAAGATAATCATATTCCACTGCTGGAATGGCCTGGGAATAGGCCAAACTAGGGGTCAGCAACCTGCGGCTCTGGAGCCGCATGTGGCTCTTTCACCCCTCTGCTGCGGCTCCCTGTCACTCAGAATATGGGTCACAACTGCCAATGTGCGACACCCACCGGCACGCAATTTATTGAGCTTTTCAACCCCTGGTAGGCCAACCATGGATAAATCCAAGAAAAGAGACATTTCAGAAGAAAACAGAATATTTCATTCAACAACATGCTAGTTTTGTGGCCGCTCAAGAAATAGTCAGGCACGGGAAAGGTTTTGTGGCTCCCAGTGTTTTCTTTTCTGTGGGAAACAGGTCCAAATGGCTCTTTGAGTGTTTAAGGTTGCCGACCCCTGGCCCAGACCTTAACCCAATTGAAAAACTATGGAGCCGACTAAAGAAACTTGTTAGTCAGAAGCGACCCAGCAATAAAACCCAGTTAATATAAGCAATCATTCAATCTTGGCTTCACATTATAACAGCTGCAGAACTCAAAGACTTGGTTCACTCCATGGGAAGACGTTGTAAGGCCATAATTCATGCTAAAGGTTACCCAACTAAGTATTAACTGACGTCGTGATAATTTTTGCATATCTCGTTTTTTCTACGTGTTTCACTTTTCTTCTTTATACTCTAACAGCTATTCTAATAGCAAATCCTTCATAAAAGTTATTGCATTAGATTCTTGATTAAATTATCTTTCCATTTATATATAATTTTAGGGTACTACTCCAAAAAAAAGTGGTGCTATTAGCTAGCTTTAAAAAATACACTTTTCCCAAAAGGTTTCCACAATTTTGACCACTACTGTAAGCAACCACTGTAAGCACAAAACAGAACTTTTTAAATGAATAAATTGGCATCCACAAATTGTGACTTTGCTGACTAGTCTGGTTTTCTTTTCTTTTTTTTTTTAGCTTATTCTCCCTGAGGACTGAAGCCATGCAATTTTTATTCCAAAGATAATTTAAAGCTGCTTACAATTGGTCATGAGAACAATTATGGGGCATCATCATCCTTACATATTTGGTCTACTAAGAAAGGCGTTTTCTCCTTGCTGAGATGGACCATCCGCCCTGGCAAACCGCCTCCTCACTAACACTCTTAATTTAGGTGTGCATTACGTCACACAGTTCTTTCTTATGGCACCTAGAATTCAATTTCTCTCATCCTTTATTATTCCCACAGGGATAGCTTTTTGCAGCGTAAAAAGTGGTGGCTGCGTGTCAAAAGTTATGCCGGCTGGCGACACCCAGGGGTAGGGCCTTCTCTGTGGGAGCTCCTGCCCTGTGGAATGAACTGCCCCTGGAAATGCGCAAGATCTCCGACCTCCATGTATTTTGCTGTGCCCTCAAGACCCTGCTGTTCTGCCAGGCCGGGCTATCAATGTAATGATTTTAAATTGGGTGTTTTAAATTTTTGGGGTTTTAAATTGAGCCTAAATTATTTAATAATTTTAATTATTTTAAATTGATGTCTGTATTACTGTGTTTTTTAATAGGCTGTACACCGCCCTGAGTCCTTCGGGAGAAGGGCGGTATAGAAATAAAATTATTATTATTATTAATAAAATCAAGACAAAGCAATGTCAGTCAAGAAGAAAAATCAGGGAAAGTAATATTTCTTCAATGCACAACAGAAGTTTAAACAATGGGATGTCTTCGAAGGCCCTTCAGAACAATGTTTCTCAATTTAGGGACTTGAAGATGTGCGGATTTCAACTCCCAGAATTCTCCACCCAGCTTAACTCCACCCAGGAGCCTGAGTGGTGCAGCAGACTAATGCTACTGTTAAAAGTAGTATTTAGCTTCCAGCTGCCTGCAATTACTGCGAGTTCAATTCTCACCAGGCTCAAGGTTGACTCAGCCTTCCATCCTTTCTAAGGTAGGTAAAATGAGGACCCAGATTGTGGGGGCAATAAGCTGACTTTGTATAAATATACAAAAGCATGAAGGCTATTGCTTAACGCATTGTAAGCCACCCTGAGTCTCCGGAGAAGGGCGGCATATAAATAAAAAATAAAAAAAAATTCAGTTGTGAGAATTGAAGTCTATGCATCTTCAAATACCTGAAATTGAGAAATACTGTTTCAGAAACAGGCAGTTGTGTGTATTGCCTCACACGATGAAAAGGGAATGATTTTCCACTTCAAAAAAATCAAGAAAACCAATGTACATGTCTGTAGGTAAGCAAGCATGGCAGCGGAAAACATAGCTGTCAAAGAAACGTACATTTTTTTGCAACCTGTAAAAAAAACCCCACCTCTTGAGTGTGCTTATTTTTTTGGTATGGCCTACACAAAGCCGGAAGGCTAAGGTTATCTTGTATTTTCTGCTGCTACCACGAGCAAGCTTTTAATACCAGTTGACCATCAATGCAGCTAGAAACACCAGCAGAGATAAGGGAGTCTTTGGTGCTCCGTGGTTAACTCGGGCACTTAATCTTTCTGGATCGTGTGGCAAACTATGTCTTGCCAAAGTTCCCGAGGGCCCACCACATTGGAGAAGAGGAGACTGGTAAGACGTGGGCCGCTTATTGAGAGTGTTAGGACTTGACCCATCCGTTGGTCTCTCACCAATAAAGAGCAGGCTCCGGTCTTTTCCATCTCGTTCAAGGCGAAAGAGTTCATACTCAGAGTGGGGGAGCTTAATACCTAGAGCTGCGCACCCATTGGTGTGGGTCACATCTAGCTCCTGCCCAATTTGCCAAGATCCAGCCTCTCCGCAGCTCCCATAATCGGAGGAGTTCAGCATGGACACGGTGACTTGATCCATAGGAGTCACCCGAGCATGGGTCACTTTGAAGACCAGCTCGGTGCCTCCTCTCACGATGCGGGAGGGGGCTCCCTCATTGTAATGACCCAAGGCATAGACGGTGAAAGTTGGTTGCTTGCAGAGAGGGTCAGAGTAGTGGTGATAGTAGCCTTCCCAGCTGCGGTTGTTGGCATGGAAGATGAAGTACCTGGTAAGGAAAAGCACAGCTGGGCGGACTTCACAGCGAGAGCTGACCCAGTGGCCACTCAACAGCATAGGAAGCTCAGGTCGGGCTGGTAATACTGGCGGGTTATGTTCGTCAGCTCTGTATATAATTCCACAGGCAGGGCAGGGATGAATGTGGTGCTGCGGAAGGAAATGACAGCAACGTTTTAATTGCATCGTTAATGTTTCCCATCGTGGAGAGAACATGTTTCAGTAGCAACGATGAGCTTTTGTTTTAAAGACAAATCTGAAGCAACAGAGGGCTTTTTAACGGCTGACGAATTGGTGATATGCAACTGAAATGCTCTTTGTGTTTTATATGTGATGCACAGAGAGAGCTTTGATCACATCTGCAGGCCTCCCTCCGTTAAACTGTAATTCACAACAGCCTTTTCCACAATGGTCAATGGTGAGGAATGCTGGGAGATTTTGTTTAACACAGTTGAACGCTAAAAAAAACCCTTAAAGTATGAAATATTAACGGAGCTTGGTTTGAACTATAGCCGTGATGGCGAACCTATGGCACGTGTGGCACAGCTGGCACGCAGAGCCCTCTCTGCGAGCAAGCGAGCTATCGCCTAGCTCAGCTCCACCGCACATGCGCACCTCCGGCCAGCCAGCTGATTTTCGAGATGCACAGGGGCAGGGCATATGTGGGAGACGCGCACATATTTGCAGGGGAGGTCACGTTCACATGCACAGGGGTGGGGTCGTGCATGTACGTGCGGGGTTTGGTGGGGGGCACGGCGCACCCCCTCATGGCCCTTTTTGGGCCCAGGAAGCTACAGGGAGGCCTGCTAGGCCCAAAACGGGGGATAGAGTGTGTGTGGCGCACCTGGCCCATGGCCTGTTTTTGGGCCCAGGAAGCTACAGGGAGGCCTGCTAGGCCCAAAACGGGGGGGGGGGTGTGTGGCACATATCCGGGGAGTGGGGGGGCATGGGAGGGTCATGCCTGCATGCGCAGGGGGGCACATTGCATTACGGGTGCCAGCATGCATGCACGCTTTTGGCACACAATGAGAAAAAGGTTAGCCATCACTGAACTATATAGGCAATGAAACTTCCCCAGACAGGCCAAAACTCTCTTCACTTCCCGAATTCCAGCAGATAATTTGTATTAATATTTAGCACTATTTATTCTGATTACCCTCAAAATAAAACATTTCTTGACTGTTCTGAAGCCAAAAACCCCTAAATTGCTTAAGGCTTACTGAACTTTGCGGGAAGAAGTTCATCACACAGACATCTGCTGAATTTCGATATCATGAATGTGTTAAGCTAATAAAAATAACAAAAAATGACATACAGTAGAAATTAGAACATCTAAATACCAACCGTTTCAAGACTATTGTCTTAATGGACAAAGTAATATGATGCTTGCATATTGAAACGTTTCCTTTTGTGCGCTGAATTACAACTCTCCTATTTCCAAATCAGCCCAGGTAAATGATCGTTGCTGTAGTGAAACACATCTACAAAACACCAGCTGGGAAGGCTGATTTAGAAGTCATCTTATAAAAATTTATTTGTTTTGTTTTAATTCACAACAAGGAAGGGTGTTTTTCTAACTTCGCTGGTCTGGGGAAATTATAGCTAACGATGTTATGTAGTCCTTCAAATCGTTTCTGGGCAGCATTAGAAGTTAACTCCTGTTCTAATTATCATAGTGGACACCAAAGGATTTATGGTGAATGGTATCTGTTTTTAAAAGCTATGAGCTGTTCTATATGGTTGATTTTGAGAGACGCCAGCCTTGTTTGTATGGGAAGGAGATTTAAGTAACGCTGTACTTAGCTCAGCACCGGGGCAATTTGACATGTTGACTGAAGTCTACTGTAATTGAAACATTTTTAACCACCTTATTGCAACTGTCACTCCAAGGAGCATTGATGCTACACAGTCTGTAATAACTAAATAGCCCAGGAGTTACTGAAATATGTATGTTCTCTTTTAAAGCAGGAAATTCTTTAATAATGTAAGATAATTTCCCCAAAATAGGAGAGGGTTGGGGTTTTTTTTTGTTAAAACAGGCACAGATTTGGGGAAAATATAAGAGCTATTTTATATAGAAGCAATTCGGGGTTGGGTCTGTTTGTCTATCTGTGTTGGTGTGGGGATGGATGGATGGATGGATGGATGGATGGATGGATGGATGGATGGAAGAAATAACAGTCCTGGAGAAGTTTCTGCTAACAACTAGTAAGGTGGAAGGCAACTGATTTTCCTCCAGGTTGTAGGAATACCCCATTTCAACAAAGTTTGAGAAGAAAACATAGAATGAGAGCATTAGACTCTTATATCTCAGTAGAAATAACCTGCTACTGAGAAGACCATCACTAGATTCATGCTTTATATTAAACTACTAAGCCAGCTGGGTGATCTTGGGCCAGTCACTCCCAACTCACTTCATTGGTGGGTTCCTCCTGGTTCGGCCCGGTTCTCCCGAGCTGGTAGCAGTGACGATATGACGTCACCAAACCGGTTCTGCCCACCCCACCCCCGTGCCCCACCCCCGCCCCTCGTGCCCCCACCCACCCCCTGCGTTATTCTTACCTTTTATTTGACCCCACCCCCAATCTATTGCTGCCTCCTGAGTCCCAGCTGATGGCTAGAGGGAAAAAATGGGGCTTCAAAGGGCCTCCCTACAGCTGATCAGTGTCAAAAGAAAACAAATGAATAGACCAGTGCCTGCAAAAATACATGAGTAGATCAGTGCCTGAAAAATAAATGGGTAGACCGGTACAGCTCTGCAAGCAGTTAAAAGCCTGGTAGACCAGTACCTCTGCTAAATCCTAAATAATTGTCACATGATCATCAAGCCACGCCCACAAAATAAGCCACGCCCACAGAACTGGTAGTAAAAAAATTTAGAACCCACCCCTGACTCACTTCATAGGGTTGCTGTTATGGGGGAAATAGGAGAAAGATTACTGGATATGTTCACCGGCTTGAGTTTATAAAAATAATAAATGTGGGATATAAATAAAAACAAGTAAATAATCCTAACCTTAAATGGCCTAGTGCACACAACATCCTAAAATACATTTACATGAAATACAAGATAGCTTAGTAACCGGGGGGGGGGGGGGGAATCCAGCCTATGCATATGTGTGCTTGGAATACAGGTTGTCCTTATTACCACAACTGAGTCCAAAATTTATGTTGCCAAGTGGGACAGTTGTTACGTGAGTTTTGCCCAATTTTATGACCTTTCTCTGTTAAGGAAATCACTGCAGTGCTTAAGTTAAGTAAAACGGCTGTTAAGTGAATCTGGCTTCCACTTTTGACTTTGCGTGTCAGAAGGTCACAAAAGTGGGTCACATGACCCCAGGACATTGCAACCATCTTAAATACATGACAGTTGTCTAGTGTCCCAATTTTGATCCTGTGACCATGAGGATACTGCAACCATCGTAAGTGTGAAAAATGACCATAAGTCCCTTTTTTCAGTGCTGTTGTGACTTTGAACAGTCACTAAATGAACCTTTGTAAATCGAGGACTACCTGTATTTGTTTTGTTCAGCATTTGTTTTGTTCAAGGTTCTCCTCAAAAGTCTTACAGCACCTAAGACTAGGCAAGTTTTCCTAAAATTATGTGTTTCCCAGGGCTACTGTCTAATGCTACTAAAAACTACAGATGCCTGGAAGAGAAGCTGAGATCTTTTGCACAAGAAATATAAACCTGTTAGAAATTTTGTTTATATAAAGCACCACACAGAGCAAACAAAGAGTACAGTCACCATGTGCTTTACTGCTTTATCTGTAACAGGAAAAAAGGAAACTCTATTTAGAACAAAAGAGCATATACCATAGATCCTCTCTTTTAGAACAGATCTGCCTTCTTTTTTTTCATCAGTTCCTTTCTGTGCTTTTGGCCTTCTCCAGAACCTACCTCAAGTTCTCTCCTTGGTTTGCCTATGCATGCAGATTCAGAAGGAATGGTTTCAAGGATCCTCTGGGGATCCACAAAATATCAATGATTTGCCAGGTATTGAAGATATTTGCAAATATTTAAAATCATATACTCATATTATTTTTTCTTTGTTGAAAAATTACAGGGCTTTTTCATGACAAATATTTCCTTTATATTAATATCTAATGTTTAATATTTATATTTTTTTTACAAGATTCAATAGATAAGTATTCTAAAAATTAGTGCATTTTAATTTTTAATCTGGTAAATATCGATAAATACCACCCATACAAACAAAAGCTCTTTTGGGGTCTTTTGGGAAAGAGTTCACAGAGCAAAACAAGAAACACTGGTTTAGAGAATTTCCAAGCCGTGGCTGGAGTTTTGCTATCCTAAGGTTAGGGATACTTTAGGATATCACTTCAGCACAGATGAAACTTGTAAAGCCTTGCTTGCAGTCAAAAATCTCTCACTTTCAATTAAACAAAGCTCTTTGGATTTAAATAGACCGCATTTAACCCTCTTCAAGCAGTGATATTATGGATGGAAAATATGAAATGTAGAACTGTTAGCTGATTATCTAAGGGGCTGCAACAAAGTCCCTGCATCTCACCACACCTTAGACTGGTTCTAAATTAATTTTACAAAGCATTCCTGTTTACCATCTGGTTTAACTCATGCCTCCATGGTTTTGGCCCAGGATAACTCTACTTTAATGCCAGTCTGAACATGTGTCTAGGAGGGTGGTTTGTTGGTGTGTTATTCTATCACCCCAGTTGTTGCAATATTAAATAGGTGGAAAATCTGTTTTTCTTCCTTCTTTCCCTACACTTTCCTTCTGTTCCCATCTGGTAATGCTCAAGAGGGTTTTTCTGCTGAAGTGCAACGAACTTATCTTAAAGATCAATCATCTTTCTAAATTGATTAGTTATGATTTTGATAAAAATACACATTTCTGGGAAGGAAACCAAGCTTCTGAGCAAAAACAAAGCAAAAAAAAAAACCAGGAATCACATTTCAGCTGCATTAAGAGTTGGGCTTTCAAGCCTGCTGTTAATTACATTCAGGCTTATTTCCTCTAGTAATGACATTTTCATAAGGAGTAATGGTGTACTACATTTTCCTTGCTACTCCTTCTATCCTAGCCTCATTCTAGAAGAAGAGGAGGGGTCAATCTATTCTGCAAAGCACCAGAAGGCAGGACACGAAGTAATGGGTGGAAATCAATCACGGAAACAACCGACCTAGAACTAAGGAGAAATTTCCTGACAGAACAATTAAGCAGTGGAACGATTTGCTTCCAGAAGTTGTGGGTGCTCCAACGTGCAGACAACCATATGTCTGAAATGGTTTAGAGCATGGGTGTCAAACTCGATCACGTGACTTACCGGATCGTGAGGTATTGTGACATTTTTTTACCTTTGTGGAGCCAGGGTAGGCATGGTCTGCATCAGGGGTGGGTTCTACTTACCTTTACTACCGGTTCGCATTGTGCCTGCCCACGCACTCTTCTGCGCATGCACAGATCACTTATGATGACGTCCGGGTCAGTGGGCGGAGCCTCCTGTCGGTTTTACTACCGGTTCTATAGAACCGGTTCGAAATGGGGGCAAACCACCACTGGTCTGCATGTCACGTATCCGGCCCACGGGCCGCCAGTTTGACAGGCCTGGTTTAGAGTTTCCTGCTTGAGCGGGGGATTGGACTAGAAGACCTCCAAGGTCCCTCCCAACTCTGTTAGTCTGTTATTCTTTCTATGGACTTTTGGTGGAACCCAACCATAAAAAGCCAAGTTAAGGATACACTAATGGACATTCCCTGAAAGCATAGGTCTTACCATGGCATTCTGCAGTGGGCGCTGATATCCTGTAGGCCGATACTGAAGCCGCTCTGACCATTCAGTGTGAATGTCTCCAAGATACAGCTCCTCAACCTGCCTGCTCCCCTGGTTGTGCTGGAGGAGCAAGGGCTGGTGATACTTTTCCACTCGTACCAGGCTAAGCTCATGCATGGCAAAGCCAAGGCCAGGGGTGCAATCCTCTTCCCCTTTAGCACTCAAAAGCTCATAGAGGGCACCGGGAACCCAAGTCCGTCCAGCTGGCAAAAATCCACTGCAGCGAACTCCTGTTTGGTTGAGACGGGCAACTGTTTCCAGCATGGCCCTCTGACTGTAGAAGACAATGCCAACTTTATGAAGGTGATAATCTGCTTCTGTAGCCCCTAGGGTGATCCAGGATGCCTGCCGGAGCCTGATTTTCCCTTTGATGACCAGAGAATAGGTGGGATCTCTACAGGAAGGGTCACGGTAGTAAAACTGATAGGCTTTGAAGAGGCGGTTGGCAAAGAACATATATGACCGAGTAAGGAATTCAGGTCCTGGGCGTACTTCACACCTGAAGACAAGGAGAGGAAATTCCTGTTAGGGGCTGCCACAATGAAGAGGGCCTCAACCTGTTTTCCAAAGTACCTGAAGGCAGGACAAGAAGCAGTGGATGGAAACTAATTAAGGAGAGAAGCAGCCTAGAACTAAGGAGAAATTTCCTGACAGAACAATTAATTAGTAGAATGACTTACCTCTAGAAATAGCGGGTGCGGCAACACAGGAAATTTTTAAGAAGAGACTGGACAACCATTTGTCTAACATGGTACAGGGTTTCCTGGTTGAGCAGGGAGTTGGACTAGAAGATCTCCAAGGTCCCTTCCAACTCTATTATTTTGTTAGTTACCAAAAGCAAGTATGTACCAACACTGTATCAGTAAACTAGTTAGATATCAAAAATATCTAAAGACACCTAAAGATATCAAAGATGGTACAGTAGCTAAGCTGCTGGACAAAATTGTTAAGAGGATAAATTTAGACAGTTGAGTAGAACATAGCAAAATCACTTCATTTCCAGGAACAGCATGACAGAGCCAATGGGTTCCCAGAGTTGTATCTGATTTCTTTTTTCAAGTTTATTTTAATTTCAAATATTAACAGAACAAGGCATCAGCCTCTGCCAGCATATTTATTTACAAGAACACTTTTTCACCTCACAAAGGTCCACTGCAAAGGGAAAAAATATCCTCGATAGCTCATTTGCCTTCCGGTAAATGGGCATTTTGTGAATGGCCACGGTTACCCAGGCAACCATTTTGTGAATTATTCAACTCTGTGGTACTGTTTCGTGAGGGCATGCCATGCGCCCAATAGTCTCCAAATCTCCTGTCCTGACAGAAATAAAACAAAGGAATAATTTATAGAACAAAATCAAGACACTATTTGGAACCAGAAATTCATCACTGGGGGAATTCCAGAGCTATCAAAAGTCTGGCATTGTCCCATTTTTCTTATAAAAAGTCTGATCTGCCAAGTTTGCAGGGTTGGCTTAAGGAAAATATAGGTAGCCTTCTGGATTGGAAGATGAGATAAATATGTTCCATTTTGCCATTTTAAAAATGGGAAGGGTAGTTCTGCGAGCTCTGATTTCCTGCTTTATAAAGATGATGATGTCAGACCAGACTGGGCAGTCTGAAACATTTGTAAGCCATTGCATCTTGAGGGCTCAAATTTGGAGAACCCTACATTATCAATAGAACTATACTATAGTACTATAGCAGGGGTCAGCAACCTGTGGCTCTGGAGCCGCATGTGGCTCTTTCACCTCTCTGCTGTGGGGTGCAAAATATGCGTTGCAACTGCCAATGTGCGACACCCGCCGGCACACAATTTATTGAGCTTTTCAACCTCTGGTAGGCCAACCATGGATAAATCCAAGAAAAGAAAAGTTTCAGAAGAAAATAGAACGTTTCATTCAACTGCATATGCTAGTTTTGTGGCCGCTCAAGAAATAGTCAGGCACGGGAAGGATTTTGTGGCTTCCGGTGTTTTCTTTTCTGTGGGAAACGGGTCCATATGGCTCTTTGAATATTTAAGGTTGCAGACCTCTATACTATAGTATAGTACTATAAACCGGGGCTGTGTGCTTAGGGAAATTCTTCTGTGTCTTATTTTTCATGAGAAGCATTAACAATTCTGCACTAAGACAGGAAGGTCCACATAAAGGTATCTGGAAATGAATCCAAGAGGTGTCCAAGAAACTTTTAGAACTTTAGAACTTTTTTGTAATTCAACAATCTGCAGATATATCTGAGCTGATACTTTTTAAAACTTGGAATCCTAGATAATGTCAAAAAAGCAATTTGCAGTTTTATATTTTTTTTCTTACCTTCCCAACTGGAGGACTTTAAAGACACTGATTACTATAGTGTCTGATTACTACAACTATATATTGATTTTTAAAGTGCCATAAAAGACGCTACTGCAAAGAGAGGAACATATTCACTCCCACCTCACCCATACCCACACCTGTTAATAAGAAACACTTTCCACATTTTAACAAAAGCCCACCTTGACAATCAAATGCACTGAATGTGTTAACACAGACGTAAGTGGTCATGTTATCCTGCACCTCTGCATTTTGAGACGACGTTCTATACCTACATACATACCCTGTTGAGATCCAATGACCTTCTAACCGTGCCGGTAGAACAGCTGAAATTCTGACACCATCCTGAAGGTGGCGCAATTGGTACTGGCACTGAGGCTCCCACCGTACTTTTGCTGAGCTGACCTGGCTGATGTGTGCTCTGGGGACATCCCATATTTTCTTTCCAGATGCAAAGGCTTGAAAGAAAAATTATTATTTTTTTTAGGATACAGGGATAGAGAACTCTTGGGAAATAGCGTTTCAGTTCATAAAAAGAAGTGACAGCATTTGTTAATACGAAGGAGGTTTACAAGGTATTACTTTTCCTCTGCAATTGTATAAAAAGTCACTGTGATGTCCATTTTACTGTGATGAAGATTATTAAGGCTTGTCTGTTACAGAACTGAAATAGCAATAGGAATAACTTTTAAACTGTCACAATTTAATAATAATAGTTCCAGAGTTCCAACAGGATCTAGTCCAGTGATGGCTAACCTTTTTGCCATCGCGTGCCAAAAGTGGGAGGAGCGCAGGGGGGGCACACGCGTGCCTGCCCACACCCATAATTCAATGCGCCCCGTGCCCCCCATGCATGCACGTCCCACCCCCACCCCCACTCCTTACGCTTTTGGCACGCAATGGTACGGTGGGCCTGGTAGGCCTGTTTTCCACCCTCCCCAGGTTCCAGAGGCTTTCTTGGAGCCTGGGGAGGGCGAAAACAGCCTTCTCCACCCCCGTGGAGGCCCTCCGGAGGTGAGAAACTACTTGTTTCCCGACTTCCAGTGGGCCCGGAAGGCCCAAAAATCAGCTGGCCGGTCCACGCATTTGTGCTGGAGGTGAGCTAGGGCAACGCTCGTGTGCCCACCGATATGGCTCCGGGTGCCACCTCTGGCACGCGTGCCATAGGTTCGCCATCACGGATCTAGTCTCTTCTGTCATGAATATTACAAGCATGTGTTGTCAAAAAACAAAGCAAAATTGTATTGTCTTTCCTATTCTTTTATTTTTCCTTTTGAGCTAATGCTGTTAGTCATATGAACATGTGACTCTATTACTTGCTTAAGATTTAATTGTTTATCAGTCTCAGCCCAAGTCATCTTACAGGGTGGTGGTTGTTATGGGGAAGATAGGAGGAAGAAGAAGTGTTAGGTATGCTTGCCACCTTGAGTTATTTATACAAATAATAAAGGAAGGATTTTTTTTTTAAAAAAAATGTAAAATGCTGTATTATTTATTAGCATGGTTTTGCAATACTAATTATCCGTGAACTCTCCAACATCTATTTTGGATGGAAGTGGTAAGTGAAATGAAATGAAACGAAATGAAATTGAATAATAACGAGATTTGAGTGTTACATTTAATTTGTATTTTTAGTAAGCCTCACATGTAAACCAACTCTTGCTGAAGGACTATCAAGTGGAAAGTGAAAAAAATGACATAAACAAACCCAGCACTGCCTGCAAAGCTGTAATCAATCTCTCATTTTTTAATAGTATTTTATCTCTGGAGCAGAGGTGGGTTTCAGCAGGTTCTGACCAGTTCTGGAGAACCGGTAGCGGAAATTTGGAGTAGTTCGGAGAACCGGTAGTAAAAATTCTGACTGGTCCCGCCCCCGCTGAAATGGGGATTTTGCAGTAACCTTCCCCTGGTTTGGGGACGGAATGGAGATTTTATAGTATCCTTCCCCTGGAGTGGGGTGGGAATGGAGATTTTACAGTATCTTTCCCCTGCCATGCCCACCAAGCCACGCCCACCAAGCCATGCCACGCCCACCAAGTCATACCCACAGAACCGGTAGTAAAAAATTTTGAAACCCACCACTGCTCTGGAGGTCTAGCCAAGAGGCTCAAAATTTAGTCTGCTGACATCCATTTCCAACTACCATGTTCTATTTACAGGAAGTAATTTTCTGGTGTTCTGGTGTTCAGTGAGGAACATAGAGATAGCAATAGCACTTAGATTTATATACCGCTTCACAGTGCTTTACAGCCCTCTCTGATTGTCAGCATATTGCCCCCAACAATCGGGGTCTTCGTTTTACCAACCTCAGAAGGATGGAAGGCTGAGTCAACCTTAAGCCGGTCAGAATCGAACTGTTGGCAGTCGGCAGCCATTTGTCTAGAATGGTATAGGATCTTCTGCTTGAGCAGGGGTTAGACTGGAAGACCTCCAATATCCTTACCAACTCTGTTAATTTGTTATTCCCACCCATCACAGCAAATATTAACGAGTGGATTATGGAAATCACCCTATATTATATAGGTCTCCACCCTATATTATCACTGGAGACTCGGCCCAAAGGACTGCGGTGTTGATCCCAATGCCAAATAAAAGTTGGGCGGGGTGGGAGGGAGGAAAGGATTGATTGACTTGACTCACCCCAGAAAAACTTTCCTCTTTTCTTTTGAAGTTCCAAGGATGTCACAGAGTGAGGAAAAAAGCATTGGAAGGAGCAAGTGAAATGATGAGAAATATAGCACAGTTCAAAGAAAAATAAAGAATTTAAGGATTGGAAAAACAATGTCCACAGCTTAGGCCTCACTGTGCCACTTTCACTTCAAACATTAGTTTCACTACTTAGGAAATTTAGGAGATACGTGTTTCTGCTGCCACTGAACGGTTGGCAGAATAAATGATAACACCATCAGCCTTGGGACCAATTTCCATCTGGGAGGGGCTGCCACTGAAAAGGCCCTGTCTATAACCTTTACCAAATTGGCTTCTCCAGAGAGTTAAAAGTTCCTTCCAACTCTGTTATTCTGATATCTTTTAGGACTTTGGTTTCAAAGCCAGTAACTTGAGATAGGTTCGGAACCAAATGAGAAGTAATTATCATAACCAGGATAATGTATCTACCAAGCAATTGATGAAATACAGCTGCCACATTTGACTGGAACTGGAGTTTCAGTACATTTATCAAAATGCTCTGTATAAAGTTGTGTGTGCGTTCCTGCAATTAGGATGAAAAATGATTAAGGACAAATCAATGTAGCCAGATGTTTTTTTCCCCTCAAATGTTAATAGCACCCAATTCACCAGGTGCAGCTTGAATAAAGGCACTTCTGGACAATAGCATCTCTTGGCCTTCTAGGAGGTCTATGAAATCTAAGACAGCCCCCCACCCCCCAAGCTATACAACTGAGTTTTTAGCAGGGAAGATAACACATCCACAATACTTTGTACTAAGGCTCATGGAATTCACCCAAGTAAATATCTTGCTCTTTAGAGTCTCTTTTATATCTCAAAAGATGCAGTGCAAAGATCTTCATGGAAGTCCACGAAAACTTGGACGCGTTTTCCAAAAACGAATTAGAGTTAGAGGAAAGGAAAAGAGCATCACTGATTATAATTAACAGTTCCCGAAAAAAAGCAAACATAAAGTAGTTCAAATTCCAAAATAGTTATGGATAATTATGTGACTAGTGTTTCAGCACAATCTATCCACTAATCTCCCAGCTTTTTGCTGGAAATTTAAGCAAGACAAATACACATCTCAATTAAAAATAGAACAAAAAGAAGCTAAAGTAAGTTTAAAAGAGGCTACATTATTGTGTTCTGCTCAATAGTTTGTGTAATAGCTCCCAAGTACTCTGTAATCCTTATTTGATCATTTGCAATTGTTGTCATCAATTCTGGTAATTTATACATGGCTCCTACCAAGCACTGGTATGTTTCTAAAAAGCCTGGCAGCACAAACCACAACACATATGGAATCAAGATTTGGAATTAACAGTGTCCTTTCTGGAGAGTAAGAATTGTTCTTTGAACATCTGAGGCAAATAGACTATTCTCCATCAGCAAGCAACAAAATAGTTCAAAGAAAAAAAAATAACAAACCAATGGACTTTGAAACTGAAAGGGGGAGTTACCCAGGGGTGGGCTGCCATTTTCAATCTCCACAATCTCAGAAATATAGGTAGTCTTTGAGTTGTAACCACAATTGGGACCAGAATTTCTGTTGCTAAGCAAGGCAGTTGTTGAGTGAGTTACACTTGATTTTACGGCATTTTTTGCCAGATGTTAACTGCAGTTATTCAGTTAATTATTTGGTTGTTAAGTGAATCCAGCTTCTCTGTGTTTGCTTGTCGGACTTTGCTAGTAAAGTCCTAAATGGCTTTAGTCATACGAACCTGGAATGCTGCAACTGTCATACATACATGCCTATTGCCCTAAGAACCCAAGTGTTTTAATCAACTTACTATGGGGATGCTGCAAGAGTCATAAGCACAAGGAACCCTCATAAGTCACTTTTTCTAGTGCCACTGTAATTTCAAATGGATGCTAAACAAATGGTCATAAATCAAGGACCACCTGTAGCTGGAAGGTAATCTGTGATCGTCTTCATATCTTACTTGTGTGAAATGCCATGAACACAGAATGGAAATCATTGTCCTGTAATGGGTTCCTGCAAGTCAACAAATCAAAGTCTTTCACCTCACCCTACACAAAATGAAAACAAGGAAAGCAAATAGCCTGGGACTTTACAGGAGCTCATGGAGTGCAAAGCCTTCAAATTAGCATTTCCTTTTGAAGGCTTGAATTTCAGGAGTCAAAAGGATGAGATGAGGCAAGAATTACCTCAGGAAAGTTGCCATAGCATCTCAGGGGGGAAAAAAATCCACCTTAGTTTTAGAGCTGTTTCGACTGCAATGCAGCTGAAATGAAAGTAAATCAACTGAGATTTCATGCTTCTATGTCTGGTCTCAAGATTGGCTGAAACGATGGAATCAATAATTTCATCTGGAGAGTTGGAAAGGAAAGCGCAGAGAGAATCTTGGCTTCTTGTCTGCTTCACAAAAAAAACATTCTACAGATGCCAAATAGGCATTATGCGTCTCAATAAAACAGTGCCGTTCCAAGTTGCAGATGGACATGCTTTATCTTTGTATTATTTTCTTTCTCCAAGCTACTGACTGTCCAATCAACTGATCAATGGACTGGCAGTTTGACTTTACCTGTATCAACACTTTAGTAAGAATAACTCCCTTTAAACAAATCAGAATAGAAAGTCTACATCTTTTGAGAACTGATCAACAAATGAGGTACAACAACTAAGAGGTTTGGTCATCTTTGTTTTCTCTCAATTCTCTGGCTATTTGTTACAGGGCAAAATCCATTATTGAGTGGGGCAGCAGATAATGGTAGGAGAAAAAAACCCAAGGCACAATTACATAATTACACAGAAAAGAGAGCCAGCCAACTTTCATTCTTCCATTGTGTGGCCCAAAAGCTCACTCTTCTGAAGTGAGAGGTGGGTAGAGGTGAGTTGTCCAGCAGCTGTTCAAGGGTGTTGGGTGTGATCCCATTCTTGAAGACCTTATAGATCTATAGATCTAAGACAGGATCCTACAATTTCAACTACTGTTTCAACTCCTACCCTCAAAACGACACTATAGAGCACTGCACACCAGAACAACTAGACACGAGTGTTTTCCCAAATGCCATCACTCTGCTAAACAAATAATTCCCTCAACACTGTCAAACTATTTACTAAGTCTGCACTACTATTAAACTTCTCATCTTCTCATAGTTTCTATCACCCATCTCCTCCCACTTATGACTGTATGACTGTAACCTTGTTGCTGGCATCCTTACCATTTATATTGATATTGTTTCCTGATTGCTTATTTGTAACCTATGATTATCATTAAGTGTTGTACCTTATGATTCTTGATGAATGTATCTTTTCTTTTATGTACACTGAGAGCATATGCACCAAAGACAAATTCCTTGTGTGTCCAATAACACTTGGCCAATAAAAATTCTATTCTATTCTATTCTATTCAATAAAGTTCTCTGCAGATATTTCGGGATAATAACTTTCAGAAAAATCCTGCGCAGAATAGCCATTGAGGTGATTGCAAATTCTTAAGAATTGTAGAGGAGAGGCACATCATCTTAGTAACATCTGAAAATGAAGAATTAATGAAATATTTAATGAAATTAACTATTATACATTAATGTATTAATGAAATCATAGGTGAACCACTATTTACATCAGTAAATGCTTTAATCAGTGTAGATATTTTAGCTGTCTATTGACAGCTTATGACCCAACTATATGCACGATGACATATTTCAACTGGTATTTGCCACTGCACTTTGATTGATTCCTTATTATGATTCCTTGGCAAATGCATCAAGCCAACATTGTTTTATATCCCAGCTGCTTTGAAAAAAAAGATCAGGGAGTCTAACACATTTTTTTTAAAAGCCTTTTTTCTAAATTAGAAAAATTAGAGATAAGGGGAAAGAGAAAAGAGAAAAGCACTGCTATTCAGATGCTTTAATGTCTGTGGAACGGATTTTGAGAGCGAAATAAGCAGC
Organism: Ptyas mucosa; assembly: GCA_012654045.1. NCBI lineage: Eukaryota > Metazoa > Chordata > Lepidosauria > Squamata > Colubridae > Ptyas > Ptyas mucosa. The sequence goes on along the minus strand of WNWU01000033.1, from coordinate 11,626,842 downwards.
ATTGATGGGACGAGGTAGAAAAGGGTGTTCATAAACATTCCCAGTTCCATTTTTTAAATTAATTTATCAAAATATACAATATAAATGAAAATAGTGGGAAAATAGGGAAGGAAAGAGGAAAAAGTGTAAAGGAGAAAATGAAAGAAAAGCATTGACTTCCGACTCTTTAGAACACAGTAGAATTAGACAATAACATACAGCCTCAACTTTTTATTTTTACATAGTAATACCATGTTTCCCCAAAAATAAGACCCTGTCTTATGTTTTTTTTGAATCCTGAAATAAGTGCTTGGCCTTATTTCAGTGGTGAAATAAGGGTGGTGGGTTCCTCCCGGTTTGGCCTGGTTCTCCCGAGCCGGTAGCGGTGATGATATGATCGTCACCGAACCGGTTCTGCGCCCCCCCCGCGTTATTCTTACCTTTTATTTGGCCCCACCCCGAACCTATTGCTGCCTCCTGAGTCCCAGCTGATGGCTAGAGGGAAAAAACTGTTTAAACTCTTGCCGCAGGGCTTCAAAGGGCCGCCCTACAGCTGATCAGTGTTAAAAGAAAACAAATGAGTAGACCAGTGCCTGCAAAAATACATGAGTAGATCAGTTCCTGCAAAAAATAAATGGGTAGATCGGTACAGCTCTGCAAGCAGTTAAAAGCCTGGTAGACCAGTACCTCTGCTAAATCCTAAATAATTGTCAGATGACCATCAAGCCATGCCTACAAAATAAGCCATGCCCACAGAACCAGTAGTAAAAAAATTTAGAACCCACCCGTTGCCAACCTATTGATGTTCATAAACATTCTAATTGTTAGAACAAAGCTCTGAAAATATATGAAGTCCAATTTCTTTAGGAAAGAAAAAAGGGAGTATCTAAATTGTAAAACCTCAAGGACTAAAACTTGAGATGGCCTTGAGTGGTAGGAATAGTCTTGAGGGACTGCAAAGATGACTGGGGAAATTAGAAAGGGGAGAATTTAAAGCCAAAGCAACTCCACAAAGGAAGCTAAGAGGAGCAAGGAAGAGATTAAAAAAAATTAAGGGATTGTAATTGAAAAAAGAGAAGTTAACAAATACAGAAAGAAACAAGCTAAGAAGAAAACTGTGGAAAGCTTTCCTAATGTGATTCCCAGCCAGTTTTCCGTTGCCTAGGAATTCTGGAAAACATGTCATATCTGACATATCTGGACGGCTTCAATTTAGAATAGGTTGTGCCCTGGCAACAGTTTAAAGTCACTGAGCTAGATTAAATATTGACTCTTGCAGACTGGCTGTCTGGATCCCCATAGGAGAAAGATGATGTTTATCATGGTTTCCCCTCTAACTTCATTTTTGGACCTAGATTTCACACACAGCGGTAGGAAAAATGGATGGAGAAGAATTTTGGAAATTTGGGGAAGGTTGGAACAAATCTCTCTGCGTTCAAAACCTGCTCTGCTCCTCAGCTCCCAGCTCAAGCCAACTCAGAACCACAACTTGGTTTACTTACAACCTCGACTTACAACCATTCATTCAGTGACCGGTCAAAGTTACAACAGTGCTGAAGCAAGTGACTGAACACCGGTGGTGAAATCCAATTTTTTTTACTACCGGTTCTGTGGGCGTGGCTTGGTGGTCGTGATGTGGCTTGGTGGGCGTGGCTTGGTGGACATGGCAGGGGAAGGATACTGCAAAATCCCTATTCCCTCTCCACCCTGGGGAAGGATATTGCAAAATCTCCATTCCCACCCCACTCTGGGGGCAGCCAGATGTGGTATTTGCTGGTTCTCCGAATTGCTCAAAATTTCTGCTACCGGTTCTCTGAACTACTCAAAATTTTCACTACCGGTTCTCTGAACAGCTCAAAATTTCCGCTACTGGTTCTCCGAACTGCTAAAAATTTCCACTACCGGTTCTCTGAACTACTCAAAATTTCCACTACCGGTTCTCCGAACAGCTCAAAATTTCCGCTACCGGTTCTCTGAACTACTCAAAATTTCCACTACCGGTTCTCTGAACTGCTCAAAATTTCCATTACCGGTTCTCTAAACAGCTCAAAATTTCCGCTACCAGTTTTTTGAACTACTCAAAATTTTCACTACCGGTTCTCTGAACAGCTCAAAATTTCTGCTACTGGTTCTCCGAACTGCTAAAAATTTCCACTACCGGTTCTCCAGAACCTGTCAGAACCTGCTGGATTTCAACCCTGCTGAACACCTGTTTTCCACCCGTCCACTTCAGCATTCCTATACTCACGTGATCAAAATTTAGTTGCTTGGCAACTGACTCATATGTATGACAGTTGCAGACAGTGTCCCAGGGTCACGTGATCGCCTTTTGCAATCTTCTGACCACCAAAATCAAGGAGGAAACCAGATTCACTTTACATCCATGTTACTAACTTAACAACTGCAGTGATTCATTTAACAACAGCGGCAAGAAAGGTTATAATATGGGGCAAAACTCACTTAACGTCTCACTTAGCAGCAGAAATTTTGGGCTTAATTGCGATTGTAAGTTGAGGACTACTTGTATAACACTGCAGAACCATGCCAGGAGGTTTCATTATCCCTTTCTCTCCTCTTTTCCTTCCCCAATTTTAATAGATGGTGTAAAAATAACAGCTGCTGAAGCTGTGGACATTTCTAAGCTACAGCACCTCTGCTAACGTAAATTTTAAGGTTTCTCTTTTATATTGATTCCCAACCCTTTTTAATTCTGTAACGGATGCAGAATCTGGGCTGAGGTTTCCTGGCTACTTTCATTTTGGGAGAACTTCAGTCACCTTTCATCTGCCTTGAGAAAAAGCCAGTTGAAGAAATCCTGCCTTTACTGAATATTTAAGAAAAGTCAAACCTTCTGTGCAAACTTTTATTCAAAGATTTGCACTGGGAAAATAGTAGAGTTTGATGCGTAGCCCCTCCAAATACTCCATTGCAGTGTTTCTTAAAGTCGGGTCCTAGGAGGGTCTAGGAGACGGGCGTCAAACTCAAGGATCTGGCCCACAGGGTACTTAGATCTGGCCAATGGGGCCATCCTGGAAATAGTGAAGGACCAGCCCGCTATGCCTCTGCCAGCAAAATGGAGCTCGGGAGGGCCGCGTGCAGCCCCCTTAGCTCCGTTTTTGGCTGCTATGGCCTCCTGCAACCGTCTGCCAGCAAAAACAGAGCTCAGGAATAAACAGAATAATAGTGTTGGAAGGGACCTTGGAGGTCATCTAGTCCAACCCCCTGCTCAAGCAGGAAACCCTAGAGACCATGCCAGACCAACGGTTGTTCAATCTCTTCTTGAAAACCTCCAATGTTGGAGCAACAATGTGCCACTATCAATCAATCAATCAGAATAGGGTTGGGAGGGACCTCAGAGGTCATTTAGCCCAACCCCCTGCCCAAGCAGGAAACCCTAGAGACCAGCGCTTGGCCCCCTGACACGAGTAACATCGAACTGGCCATGCCCACCCTGGCCACACCTACTTGGCTCCCCAATGTCAAATAGAACCCTGATGCAGCCCTCGATGAAATTGAGTTTGACACCCCTGGTCTAGGACAACTTGCCACGGCCAACTCACCACAGCCAGCTAGCCACGGTCAACTTGCCATGGGCAACTTACTGTGCACCATGGGACAAGATTTATACTAATATCAAAGAAATGGTGGAATAGAATCATTTTTTAAAAAAAGGATGCATAAGGAGGGGCAAAGTGAAATGTGAATGACAAAAATTAAAGTAATTTTTAAATTATTTTAAATAATTACATTGAATTGTTGAATTCAGTGAGTTGGCCCGTGGTGAGTTGGCCCATTACATCCTAGGACCGTGATGGCGAACCTATGGCACGTGTGCCACAGGTGGCATGCGGAGCCATATCGGTGGACATGCGAGTGTTGCCCTAGCTCAGCGCCAGCCAGCTGATTTTCAGGCCTTCTGGGCCCACCGGAAGTTAGCAAATGGGCCGTTTCCGGCCTCCGGAGGGATGGGGAAGGCTGTTTTTGCCCTCCCCAGGCTCCAAGAAAGTGTCTGGAGCCTGGCAAGGGCAAAAAATGGGCCTACTGGACCCACCGTGCCATTGAGTGCCAAAAGCGGGCGGAGCGCAGAGGTGTTGCACGCACATGCATGGGGGGCAGGGCGCACTGAATTATGGGTGTGGGCACACATGGGCACTACCCCCCTGTGCTCCCCCACTTTTGGCACACGACGGCAAAAAGGTTAGCCATCACTGTCCTAGGAAAATTTCTCCTTAGCAACTTAGAACTAAGGAGAAATTTCCTGACAGTTAGAACAATTAATCAGCAGAACAACTTACCTCCAGAGGGTGTAAATGTTCCAACACTGGAAGTTTTTAAGAAGATGTTGGATAACCATTTCTCTGAATTTCCTGCCTAAGCAGGGGGTTGGACTAGAAGACCTCCAAGGTCCCTTCCAACTCTGCTATTCTATTTCTATTTCTAAACCTTAGGGCTGCCCCAAGACCCTTTCAGGGATCTGCAAAATCAAATTATTTGCCAACCTGTGATGAAAAATAATAAAATCACATCAAACATTTTTAATACAGTAAATATTGATAAATATAAACCAGACAAACAAAAGTTCCTTCGAGGTCTCCCATAATTTTTAAAAGCAAGAAAGGGTTCTAAGAGAAAAAAGAAGCACTTTTCTATTGCAGTTATAGCTAGAAACTTACACAGACTTCCTTTTTCCACCACATGAGGGCACCTCCAAAATAACGTTGAAAATGAGTGACACAGAACTTTTATCAGGATAATTTAAGAATTAACCTGAACATTAAATCGGAGAGTAATGAGAAATAAAAACAGCTGCAATAAGACCGCTTCCTAACAATGCCTCCAAAGTTATAGTTCTTTGAGTGATAAGACTCAGCTTCAACTCTTACTTACTCTCCTTCTTAGAAACAACATTCAGTTCTATCTCTAACTGTGGCATTTCTAAGTGCTCAGAACAGAAACAAATGGAACATGGGGAGATTAGGAGTCTAGTCCATAAGGTTTCAATAAAATGCGTTGCTTTAGAAAAGCCATGGAGCAAAACCTCAGTTTACGAAAGTGGATTTCAAATAAAGAATTAAGCTATTTAAAAACACATTGACACGAATATAAAACGTTCAGAATTGGAAGAAATTATAAACGGACTTCACTCTGGAGTACAGGAGGATAAAAAGAAAATGGAAAAAATAATTATGAGGAATAGCGAAGAAATATGCACGTGATGAATATCATCTATCTACTATCCATTATTGTTAAAAGTGTATAGTGAAAACTACAAATCAGGCCATTAGCACAACATCCTGGGAAATAATTCAATATACTGACTTAATGCAATGTTTTTTCTGGGAGCTTCTTTTAAATAATATTTGGAAACAACAGCTGGCACAGATGGAGATCAGAATACTTTGTGATGCCTGCTTTTTAAATCTTATTATACTGATCCTGGCCAATCTCTGAGAGTTCACGCTTAATATACGCTGCCAATTAAAATATCAGATCATTATTTATAAATAATTTGAGAGTGTGCTATATCAAGAATCACCTTCTCCCATCAATTTGTTTCATCAAATTGATGAGAGTAGGTGATTCAAATTAAGTATGTCTAATCTGATGAAAAAAAGGACTAGGGGTGACATAATAGCAGTGTTCTAATCTCTCAGAGGCTGCCACAAAGAGGACCAGTGGTGGGTCCCGTTCAGACCGGTTCAGAACCGGTGTCCCCGGTTCAGACCGGTTCTATAAAACCAATAGTAAAACCGGCGGGAGGCTCTGCCCACCAACCTCGACATCAGCAGGATGCTGCTGCGCATGCGCAGAAGACCGCACGGGGCGAGTGAAGCAAACGCGTGTGTGCGGCCCCGTTGCAAACTGGTAGTAAAAGTAAGTAGAACCCACCCCTGCTTCAGACAAATGGTTATCCAAACTTTTCTTAAGAACTTCCAGTATTGGAGCATTCACAACTTTTGGAGGCAAGTTGTTCCACTGATTAATTGTTTTAACTTTCAAGAAACTTCTCCTTAGTTCTAAGTTGCTTTTCTCCTTGATTAGTTTCTACCCATTGCTTCTTGTCCTACCCTCAGGTGCTTTGGAGAATAGCTTGATTCCCTCTTCTTTGTGACAGCCCCTGAGATATTGGAACCCTTAGCTATCATGTCACCGCTAGTCCTTTTTTTCATTAAATGAGACATACCCAGGGGTGAAATTTACTTACCTTCCCTACCGGTTCGCCAATGCGTGTGCGGCGCATGTGCAGAGGCTTAAAATGTCACAAAAAAGTGATGTCATTACATCCGCACAGGTGGGTGGAGCCTCCCACAGCTGCTGCTACCGGTTTGCCCGAGCCAGTTAGAACCAGCTAAATTTCACCCCGGACATACCCATATCATCTGGACCTATTTGGTAGCTGGACCCTAACTATCAAGCTTTCATTCAATAGTGACATGGTGATTTAGGTAATCCCGTCCTGATTTCTTAAAGCAGGTATTTTAAGAAATGTACAGTATTTTTCGGAGTATAAAACGCACCGGACTATAAGACGCACCTACTTTTTTTTGGTGAGGAAAACAATAAAAAGAAATCTGCCTCTGCCTCCCAGCAATTTTGCCTCATTGCAGCAAACAGCAAACAGCCTGTTTTACTTTTATTTTTGTTTTCATCATAGCTTGATTAGCACAAGGAAAAAAAAATCTGCTCCAGCAATTTACCTCCTTGCAGCAAGAAGCAGAGGCCCGCTCAAAACAGCTGAGAGCAAAACAACTGAGAGTCGGAAGGCCGATCCAATCCACTTGTGCTAATTAGGCTGTGCTGAAGCTGAAACGTGCTGTTTCTTCTTGCTGCTTGCTGCAAGGAGGTAAATTGCTGGGAGGCAGAGGCCAAAGGGTAGGGGCCAGTGGGTGGGTGGGGCTACATACGGTGTATAAGACGCACCTAAATTTTCACCCCCTTTTAGCATACCGAAAAATATGGTATGTTTTATCATATGTTTAATAGCTTTCAATCATGTGTGAATTATGCTAGCTTTTGATGTCTTTTTTTCTGTCTGTGTTTACAAAGGGTTATTTTTTCCCCCAATTATACCATGATTGGGCTTTCTAGTGTTGTGACTGGAAAGTATTGTATACATAATTCTACTATGAAATACTCTTTAACACAAAAACAATTTGGGCTCCTTGGAGAGACTTTGATTTTGAAATGGAGAAACCCCAGGCAAGCAAAGAAATTACGCTATACCCTCTTCACCCTAACTTCTCTATTCTTAAATTGCTTCTCCAGAAGTAGGAACACAACCACCAGCAATCAGGGGTTTTGTGTACATTTATGTGCAACAAATTACTGACCCACAACTCATCTGCTGTACCACCTGGAGTACCATTGCGATATATGAGAAGTAGTTAAGTGCAAGAACTCTGACTAGATTTATTTATTTAGCTAAAGATTTCGTGCTTTTCCCTGTTCCCATACTGCAGAACGCCTGGGATGATTGTCCCAAAGCGGCAAAATGTGGTGAAAGCCGGACCCCTGGATGAAAAGAGAACACTCACTGAGTTTATGTGTTGGAACCTATTTGTCAGGTGTAAGTAACCAGGAACAGGAATTTAGTTCAAAGCACTTCAGGTTTCTTACATGTTACCTATATACAAAAAACTGTTCTACTGTAGTGCAAGGAAAATTGGTGCCATATAAGAGTCAATAGAATTCACGGAATTCTGAAGTTAGGTCTCTTATAGGAGTGTAGTGACTCCAAACTGATGACACATTTGATTCCACCTTCGGGCTCCACCTAGTCATCTCCTACACTATTTAAGAACATACCATCAAGATAAGTGTTAATTAGGTGTCCTAAGGATGAATTTAAGGAAGAAGACCATGAGCAGGGTGGTGGTGCAGTGGTGCAGACTCTCGTCTCCCACTTGGAAGGTTGAGAGTTCAATCCTAGATAGTGGCAGATGTTTCTCTCCTAGGGTCAGGGGAGAAATCCAGCAGGTTCTGACAGGTTCCGGAGAACCAGTAGCGGAAATTTTGAGTAGTTCAGAGAACCGGCAAACACCATCTCTGGCTGGCCCCAGAATGGGGTGGGAATGGAGATTTTGCAATATCCTTCCCCTGTAGTGGGGTGGGAATGGAGATTTTGCAGTATCCTTCCCCTGGAGTGGGGTGGAAATGGAGATTTTGCAGTATCCTTCCCCTGCAATGCCCACCAAGCCACGCCCACCAAGCCACGCCCTCAGAACCGGCAGTAAACAAATGTGAATTTCACCACTGCCTAGGAGGCAAAGAAAAAAATATCTACTACAAACTCCACATGGCATCAGGAAGGGCATCCAGCTAGTAAATGCTCAGCTCCATCCGACTCTACCCCGAATTAAGGGATTACAGGGTTGTAAACAAATGGAGTTAAGGAAGCCCACATCATATGAGAAAATTGCATTGGTCCTGCTGTTAAATTTGGGTAAGAGCAGCAGCTCTTAAAATAGCCGAAGGAAAAAATAATCCTTCCATTTTTATAAAGCAGCTAATTGTGCAAGGAACCAAATCTACATCTACCAATTCCAGTCTTCCTGTCTGAATGTGGTAATACTGCACCCCTTCCATTCTGAGTTTTATTTGTAATTTATTAAATGTATATGACACCCATCTCACCATCAAGAGACACTAAATGTCTTCCAACATGATAAAAATGACAAGGTTGGAGAAGATTGCACCTGCATTCAACCAAACATGAGAAGTGATGTTCTCACGCAACACCATCAGCCCATGGGTGAAGGAATCAGTTCATGGAACTCTATGTCCTTCTCATAAGTATATATGAACAGGTTGGGTGACTGTTCTTCTCTGATATATTACAACATTAACTGAAGTGTAATCATGTTGCTGCAAAGAGAAATGAACTTTTGGTATGCACAAAAGGCAAAGTAACTTTACTACTAGCCCTTTGAAGCAGAGGTGGTATTCAGCCGGTTCTGACCGGTTCTTGTGAACCGGTAGCGGAAATTTTGAGTAGTTTGGAGAACCGGCAAATACCACCTCTGTCATCTACCACCCTCTGTCATCTACCATCTACCACCCTCATCTATTCTCTGCCTCCCGAGTCCCAGCTGATCAGCTGAATCTTCTTTTGTTGCCCTGCACAGGAGAATGGATCTGGAAAGCAGGTTAGTGGGGTGGGGAGGGAATGGGGATTTTGCAGTATCCTTCCCCTGCCATGCCCACCAAGCCACACCACGCCCACCAAGCTATGCCCACAGAACCAGTAGTAAAAAAATTTTAATCGCACCACTGCTTTGAAGCCCTGAAAGGAATGAAACAAAGAATAGTAGTTCTAGCTTTATTGTAAGGTACATTAACAGAACCTTGCAACTCTGAAGATATTTCTCCCTTCCTTTTCTTTTGCTGAGATACCTTTTGCATGACAGATGCCTGGTCTGTAGCATTTCCTCCTATCTCCCAAGATCATTCCCACATACCACTGCAATCCTATGTTGTGTAAAAATAGCTCTCCAATCAGAGATATTGATTGTCTGCAGACCAAAGGCCAAGTAGAAATTTCAGACCATTTGTTTACTTCCTGCCCTTTAATCCCATTTTCCCCCCCAAATAGCTGTTTTCCAAAGCTACTTGTACTATTTAAGAGATAGACAGACAGATCAGACTCTTAGGTTTACCATCTAAAAAAATATATGCAAAACTCACAATGAATGGGTAATGAAAGGGGAGAAGATCTTCAAGGCCGGGGGTGGGGGAAATAGAGCAAAATATTGCTCTTTCTATACCACTTGGGACAGTGATGGTGAACCTTTTCGGCACCGAGTGCCTCAACCGGCACGTGCGTGCATGGACATGCATGTGTGCACCCCAGAAACCCAAAGACCAGCTGGCCGGTGCACATGCATGTGCTGACCAGCTCATCTTCAGGTTTCCGGCACACACATGCATGCCAGCCAGCTGGTTGTGCGTGCCGGAGCAACGGAAACCAGAAACCAGCTGGCTGGCGTGCGCATGCCTGTTTTTCAGGCCATTTTTTGGGCCATTTTCAGGCCATATTCTAGCAGTCTGGTGCCCGCGAAGACCAGCTGGCCTGCGCACATGTGCATACTGGAAACCAGAAGTGCAGCTGGCGACAGCGCGTGACCACATAGAGGGTTCTGCGTGCAACCTCTGGCACCTATGCCTGTTCTGCCCCAGCTATGGATCCCAAAGAACACAGCACACACAAAGTTTGTACAAAACTTAATTTACTAAAATAACTCAGTCTTTTTCAAAACAAAGGCTGTTAATAAACTTTCTTAACAGCCTACAAGAAACCAAAGATAACGTAATCACAATCTTACTAAGGTTGGCAGAAAGCCCAGAAGCAATTTGCAGAGAATCCAGATGTGAAGTAGAGTGAACTAAGTTGTTCCCTGCAAATTGCTTCAGTCAGCGTTCTTCCTTAAATAGGCTAAGGGAGTAGCCAATTAGCCACAAGCCTTACTCTCGAAGACACCTCCTCCTGAGGAGCCACTCCTGCCTTTTGGCAGCTCTGCGCACTCGTGCATCGAGAAGAGAATCCTCCTCTTCTTCCTCTTCACTTAAAGGAGCTTCTGGAATTTCTGAAGGCCCTGGCTGAATCCCTGCCTCTGCCACCACATCTTCTTCAGCCTCCTCGCTGTCTGACTCGAGCGCCGGCTGCACAGGCTGCTGGCGCAGCACCACACCAGCCTCCTCGCTGTCAGAATCAGCTACAATCTGCACAGGCCGTTGACGGGCCACAACAGTGCCATAGGTTTGCCATCACGGACCTAGGATGTTCTTCTTCTGCTCACCTTGTTCTTTTACCAGCAACTGATGGTTTTACATCTCTGACAGATAGATTAAAAACAAAGCTGCCCATAACAATTATGGGTTTCATCTACACCGAGAGGGCAATAAAGACTGTAATGGCCATTATGTAGAATAAACAGCAGTCACAAGAGATGATGAAAATGCCTTACTTGCACAACATATAGACAGACTTTATATAGCCGTGATGGTGAACCTATGGCGCGTGTGCCAGAGGTGGCAAGCAGCACCCTCTCTGATGGCACGCGAGCCATCGCCCCATTTCAGCTCCGCTGCGCTTGCATGCGCACCTCCCGCTAGCCAGCTGGTCTTTGGGTCTCTGCTGCACATGCGCAGGGGTGTGGGGGGGGCATGTGTGCATTCATGGGGGGCGCATGCGGGGCTGCATACGCATGTGCAGGGGGGTATTGTTTAATCCCTGATCGTTGATCTGACAAATGTGGAGTTAATCTCTGGGTAATGATTGCTGTCCAGGAGCTATTGTGGTCTTTCAGCTTTTTGATTGATTCTTTTGAATAGTATGTAGTATGTAGTATGTTCTGCTTGTTGGTGGCTAATTTGTCTGAGTGCCAGGAATCTAGCATTTTTGGATTTGGTCTAGGATGGTCCCAGCTTTCCAGCTGAAGCTATTTAACAGTGATGGCTAACCTTTTCTGGTCCAAGTGCCCAAAGTGCACGTGCATGCACGCATGCGCACAAACCCCCAAAATGCAATGCGCACCCCACTCCCCTGCATGCGCCCCACCCCACGCATATATGCACACCCCTGCACAAGCCCCGCCCCCAATCAATGAACTACCAACTCAGACGAACAATAAAACAGTAAGTAGTCTAATCAAGGAACCATCAAGAATACTATCTGACTAGGTGGCTCAGTGGCTAAGACACTGAACTTGTCGATCAGAAAGGTCGGCAGTTCGGCAGTTCAAATCCCTAGTACAGGTCTCCTGCATGAGCAGGGGGTTGGACTAGATGACCTCCAAGGTCCCTTCCAGCTCTGTTACTGTTACTTACTGTTACTGTAACCCTCACAGGGTAAGCCACTTGTACATAAATAGAAAGCAAACCCCACTCTCTTCTAGCATTGATAATATTATCTAGTTTGGTAATGAAACATCTGCAAAAAAACCAAGCTCAGAGAACACGAAGGACCCCACGGTTTTAACCCAGAGCTACAACTATTCTCTCCTATTAGAGAGAGCAAAGCTAGCGTCTTCTAGTTGCTGTAATTGGGGCCAATGCAGCTGGGCTCCCCTTGCTATGATGGTCTTCCTAGAAAGCAAGGAGTAATTGCATTTATTGCCCCTCGGTCTCATGGACCCTGGTGAAATCAGACCATGATGCCTTTTGAATCTGTAGACCTGGGAAATTGCCAATAGGAAGCAAGAACCGGGAGCTGAAGTCCAAACATACCTCGGCGTTGCCAACTGAAGGGAGGCCAAGTTACCAGACATGATTTCCAATGTGGCAGCTGAAACCAAAGTGGTTAACTAACCTTTCCACTAAATGATGTTCCCAGACTTCCATTCCTTTGCAGAACAGATAGCATCAAAGGGAGACTACACTGCTTATTCTGGAATTAAATATGTCATCCTGGCATATGCAGGGATGGGAGTCTATATTAGTGGCGGTTGTGGTCTTTCAATTATAAGGACGTAAGCACACTTTTTTCCTTCTTTCTCTGCAGCATTTTGAAGAGTGCAACTATTAATCAGATTTCCAAAAAAAACCCTTCCCTGTGTGTAAATAATAAGTAAAAGGAGCAGCTACCACAGAATAGTAAATGTAAATGAGAAATTTCATCTGACAGACAGAAAACTAACAGTGAAAAAAGTAAAGCAGATTGCAAAAAGATTCGTTAGATGGCAGGGAATGTTTCTGATATTAGCTAAACCGAAAAGAACTCAATATGAACTGTCTGACTAGCACATGAGATGGAAACTGATAAATATTCAAAGGCTACAATCCTAAAATAATGGTGTTTTTTTTTTTAATAGGGCAGAAAGAAACTGTTCCAGAAGGATAGAATTACAAAAGGCAAGATGCTCTCTGAATAAAAGGAATATCATATGCATTCCCTCTGCCAAAATCTCAGAGAAAAATTGCAAGAGAATCTGACTTGGGAGTATGAGTCAGAAAATGAACCCCAGTTTAAAACGTTCACTGGGAATAAGGCTGTTCATGGGACGTCCTAAACTGGGTCAGGAAAGGAGCTTGTCATGCAAACTACTAAAATCCACTCATGGTGGGGTTAGAGCAAATTTGTTTTAGCCCCAAATAGCCCCAGGATTGTTTGGATTAAGTTAATTTCCACTATGAGTTAGTACCAAAGGTTAAGTTTATCTTCCCACTATCAGCATAGAGATGAAAACCTAGAACAATGTTTCTCAACTTTGACAGCTTTAAGATATGTGGACTTCAACTCCCAGAATTCTGAGGTATTCTGAGAGTTGAGGTACACACATCTTAAATTTACTAAATTGAAAAACTGAACGGCCCTAGAGGAACCTCACAAAAACTAGTCATTCTAAGGCTACTCCCAACATAGTCCTAGAGAGAGGCTAAACATGTTAGAAAAGGGTGGATGCAGGGAAGGCTGTCCCAATTCTGCTAGTAGGAGCATTGATCCTGACTGGGCCTCCAAAGATTTGCAAGCATTTTTGTTGGGTTATATTAGAGCAGTGTTTAGCAATAGCACTTAGACTTATATACCACTTCATAGCGCTTTACATCACTTTCTAAGTGGTTTACAGAGTCAGCACATTGCCCCCAACAATCTGAGTCCTCATTTTACTGGCCTCGGAAGGATGGAAGATTGTGTCAACCTTGAGCCCTGTCAGGATCAAACGCCAGACTGTGGGCAGAGTTACCATGCAATACTGCATTCTAAGTACTGTGCCATCATGGCTTCTAGGATCCCTCAGGGTTTTCCAAGACTCTCCCAGAGATCCATAAAGTCAAAATCAATCACCAAGCTATGTTGAAAAATATTAAATGCAATATTAAAATCCCATCAAACAATAATGAGGCATAGTAGCAGCAGCATATTGTCCATTTTAATTTTTAATATGATAAATACAACCCATATGAACTAAAGCTCTTTTAGGATCCTCCATCATTTTTAAAAATGGGAAAGGATCCTAAGAGAAAAAGTTTAAGAAACACTGCTCTAGGACGACAGATCATTGATGAGGGCTGCTCTGCTCCCTTTGACACCGGCTGGGTGATTTTAAGCCAGTCATCAGGAAACTGGGAGTTCTAGTCTGAACTTAGGTACGAATGCCAGCTGGGTGACTTTGGGCCAGTCCCTCTCACTCAGCCTAACCCACCTCATAGGGTTGTTGCTGTGGGGAAAATAGAAGAATAAAGGAGTATTATGTATGTTTGTCACCTGAGTTACCCATAAAGTAATAAAGGCAGGATAAAAATCTAATAAATAAATAACATAGATAATTGCAAAAATACAGTATAGGTGGAGAAATGTTTTTCACCGCTTTCGTTGGGGGGGAAAAAAACCCAAATCCCACAAAACATTGGGATTATAATATGTTTAAACAGATAAAACTATACTAGATGGGACCTATAACAGAACTGAATAACAGAAAACAGAGTTGGAAGGGACTTTGAAGGTCTTCTAATCCATCCTTCTGCTCAGGCAGGAAACCCTATACCATTTCAGACAAATAGTTGTCCAACCTTTTCTTAAAATCCTCCCGTGTTGGAGCACCCACAACCTCTCTGGTTATTTGTTCTGTCAGGAAATTTCTCCTTCAGTTACCTTAAACATTTTTAAATCCAGCCTCTATAAAATTGCAAACGATGTTCCCAACAAATTCAAAATGGAAAAAAAACAAAACAAAAACCCAAGCAAATGGATGGAGATTACATCAGTTTTTCATTATTCCAGATTTTGATCAACTAAACCTTAGCTAATTTAACAATGAGAGGCCCATATCTGTTTGTTAGATTTCCTGCCTGTCCTGCCTTTCTTCCAGGCGCTCAAATCCATGTACATATTCCCTCCTTCAGTTTTTCTTCCTGCAGTAACAATCCTGGGAGACATATTGGGTTGAAAAACAATGACTGATTCCAAGTCACACAGTGAGGTACATTTTGGGTCTCTTTAATCACTACATCATGAGGGCAGACGAAGGAGCATGAGTTTTAATAAAGAAGAATGAAATTTAAGGATATTAATTTTTTAACCAGTTTTAGTTCCCATGTTCTAAAGGAGAATGGAAGTGATTATCTCCATATGCACACATACATTTAATAAAATGTGAAAGCTTTCGTTTCTTAAATTTGAAATTCTTATTCAGATTACTTCGCATAACATGCTACGGCTTAAAATTGATTCAGCATTGTGTGTTGTTTGAACTTCGCTTAGTAACCGCAACTGGGACCTGCAACTGTTGCTAAAGGGAAAATCATGTGACTTTGATTTATGATTTTATTTCCATGTTATCGATTAATTCTGCTTGTCACAAGCTTGCTGGAAAGCATACAAATGGTGATCAATGAATCAAGGACACGGCGATGGTTGCAAATGCTAAGATGTGTGCTGATTGTGAAGGGTCTGGATCAGTGGTGGGTTCCTCCCGGTTCTGCCCGGTTCCGCCGAACCGGTAGTGGTGACAATATGATGTCACCAAACCGGTTCTGCCTCCCCGCCCCACCCCCCACCCTCGCGTTAATCTTACCTTTTATTTGGCCCCACCCCCAATCTATAGCTGCCTCCTGAGTCTCAGCTGATGGGCTATAAGGAAAAACTGTTTAAACTCTTGCCGCAGGGCTTCAAAGGACCGCCCTACAGCTGATCAGTGGTAAAAGGCAGTTTGGTAGTAAACCGGTGCCTCCCAAAACAAATGAGTAGACCAATGCCTGCAAAAATAAATGGGTAGACCAGTGCCTGCAAAAATACATGAGTAGACCAGTGCCTGCAAAAATAAATGGGTAGACCGGTACAGCTCTGCAAACAGTTAAAAGCATGGTAGACCAGTACCTCTGCTAAATCTTAAATAATTGACCATCAAGCTACACCCACAAAATAAGCCACAGAACCGGTAGTAAAAAAAATTTAGAGCCCACCTCTGGTCTGGATGGCATTCATGGGACCCTGCAATATTAACCAGTGGAACGGTTAGTTGTGGGTGCTCCATCACTGGAAGCTTTTAAGAAGAAATGGACAGCCACTTGTCTGGAATGGTAAAGGGTCTCCTGCTTGAGCAGGGGGTTGGACTAGAACAGGGGTCTGCAACCTTAAACACACAAAGAGCCATTTGGACCCGTTTCCCACAGAAAAGAAAACACCGGGAGCCACAAAACCTTTCCTGTGCCTGATTATTTCCTGAGTGGCCACAAAACTAGCATATGTAGTTGAATTAAACATTCTGTTTTCTTCTGAAACTTTTCTTTTCTTGGATTTATCCATGGTTGGCCTACCGGGGGTTGAAAAGATCAATAAATCGCGTGCCAGCGGATGTTGCACATTGGTGGTTGTGACGCATATTTTGAGTGACAGGGAGCCGCAGCAGAGGGAAGAAAGAGCCACATGTGGCTCCAGAGCTGCAGGTTGCTGACCCCTGGATTAGAAGATCTCCAAGGTCCCTTCCAACTCTGGTTTTCTGTTCTCTTCGAACAGCCATAAATGCAAGGACTGGTCACAAAACTATGGTGGTGTTGTTTTTTACACTGTTCTAATTTTGAAAGGCCATTAAATGAGGTGGTTGGTAAGTGAAGACTACCGGCTAAGTAGCACCAATATGAAAGAACCTTTTTAAGAGTTTGCATTCTCTTTTTAAGACCTCCTCAAATCTCTTTTAAGACTTTCTCATGCTTACTGTTAACCCAGCAAGGGAACAACAAAAGAGTTTTTCCATTCAGAATGTGCGCTATTCACAAGGCCCTTTAAAGGTCACCAAGGAAAATGCTAGGTTTAGAAAGTTATTAAAGTGATACATGCCACAGCACCAGTGACATAAACCAAAATAAATGAGAGACGGGACATGCTTCACTTTGACTCCACAACGGGCTACAAGGAAAAACGCTTATTCAATCAAAGCACAGAACTGAATTTGTTTCGAGAGGCAGGTTCTGAGGGAAACTGTTTATTAGGGTGAGGTTTCTAGATAGTCTGAAATTTCAGCCTCCGGTTTTGCCTGCCAGCGGTGGCCATTCTTGATGCATTCCAGCTCCCTCAAATGTCACTGACAGACATTTCAATTAAACTTCAACCTCCCTTGAATGTAATCTAATCACAGAAGCTGTGCGCCCTGAAATTATACCAAGGTTTAGGACTTCCTCATCACAAATGTAACCTCTCGTTTAGATTTTGCGTTGATTTTTCCAGGTGGCCTGTTTTTGATGGAATGAGGAGGTCGTTCAGCAATTGAAAAATATGTTTATATTAAGGAAAAAGTGTTTTGAAAACCACATCAGCATTCCCCACTAACATATCATGAGCACGTAGAAAGCTGATCGGTATGTCATCAGGCCACTGATCCTTCTTACCTTCTAAGGTAGACAGGTGATTGTCCAGGCCTACCAGGTAATGCTAAAATCAGACAGAACAGAACAGAAGAATTGGAAGGGAACTTGGAGGTCTTGTAGTCCAATCCGCTGCTCAAGCAGGAAACGCTATACTATTTGAGACAAGTGGCTATCCAGTCTCTTCTTAAAAGTCTCCAGTGATGGAGCACCTACAATTTCTGAAGGCAAGCTGTTCCACTGGTTAATTGTTCTAACTGTCAGGAAATGACTCCTTAATTCTAGGTTGGTTCTTTCCTTGATTAGTTTCCACCCATTGCTTCTTGTCCTGCCATCAGGTGCTTTGGAGAATAGCTTGACTCCCTCTTCTTTGGGGCAGCCCCTGAGATATTGGAACACTGCTATCATATTATCCCTATCATAGCACCCATATCACACATCAAAAATAAGAACTCTCACTTTTGTTTATCAGAGTCACTCAATTTCAGAACTACATATTTTCCTAGAAATACAGGTAATCCACAGCTTATGACTACAACGGGACCAGAAATTCCATTGCTAAACATGGCAATGGTTAAAGTGAGTTGTGTCCAATTACTACAGTTTTTGTCATGGCTGTTAAGGGAATAACTGTGTTGGTTTAATGAATGATGCAGTCATTAAATGAATCCAGCTTCCCCCATTGACTTTCCTTGTTGGGAAGGTTGCAAATGATGATCCCGTGATCCCAGGATGCTGCAACCATCTTTAAATACATGCTGGTTGCAAAGCACCCAAAGTTTGATCATGTGACCACAGGGATGCTGTCAGAGCCGTAAGCGGAAGGACCAGTCAAAATACTTTTTTCAGTGTTGTTGCAACTTCGAATAGTCGTTAAATGAATGGTTGTAAGTCAACGACCACCTGTTGAAGTGTAGGAATTTGGATGGTTGTTCTTTCTAAAGGCAGCCTTATTAACCTGAAGTTTACTTGCCCCTACATAAATTATAAATGAATAATTTTCTATTACTTGATATTCCACGCTATGTATTCCAACCTGGAATTAAGGAGAAACTTCCTAACAGTGAGGACAATTAACCAGTGGAACAGCTTGCCTCCAGAAAACATGGGTGCTCCATCACTAGAGGTTTTTAAGAAGAGACTGGACAGTCACTTGTCTGAGATGGTATAGGTTCTCCTGCTTGAGTAGGGGGCTGGACAAGAAGACTTCCAAGATCCCTTCCAGCTCTATTCTCATCTATGTAGAACACAGATTCCTACCATTTAACAAATCAGATCTTGGTCCAGGTATCTTAGTATTGTCTATACAGTTTGGAAAAAAATATCCAGAATTTAATCAAAATGTTTTTCGCATCCTTGCTTAAAAAGTCCCAAAATTGAAACTGAGATCTTCGCATGCACATCAAGTGATTCACTCTACTGACCTTGTTTTCTTCCTATCAAAGAATATACAAGATGCTAACTTGTAAGCCAGTGCTTCTTAAATAGATATTAACTTGGGCATATCCTGGGGGTAAGGAGCAATTGGTATAATTGCTTGTTTGTAAGTCAAGTTAGGCAGAGTTGCTGCTGCCTCTCATTTTTGTGTAAGAGTAATTATTCAAGACAAATTAAGAACCACTGCTAAAAGGAATGGTTTCTCTAGACACCATATAATTAAACATTGTGAACAACTTTGGGGAAACACTCAAGGACACAAAGCCTAAACTATCCAAGCAAGGAAAGATCTCATAATAATTCATGGAACACCTTAGAACAGCTTAGAATATCAGAATTCAAAGGAGTTGTTGTATCTGTTAACGCAGACTGCCAAATCCTTAAGGATTCTCAGCAATGTATAGATAGGGTACTTGTACATACTGTATGAAACAATCTACAACAAAGGATTAAATTTCATTTATTTGAGTAGGGAAAAAAATGATGCTTTATTTTAATGGACCTTAATTTCCTTGCAATTCATGGTTACTTCAAATTCACAATACGTATGCATATAAAACATGTAGATATAATGGAAAGAATGAATAACCTTGAGGAATTGGGGGGGGGGAGTCACAATCAAGACAATGGTCAAGGATTTGAGCCCAGGGTAGAAATGCAATTTGAGAAATTGGCTCAGATATGACCTTCCTTAGTTCTCATAAAGATAAAAGGAAGAAGCACATTCAGACTATGGATTCTCTCATTATATCTGTATAATAAAATAGTATTCGTATCTTTGGTTTTGATGTTTTATCTTCCTTAGAGGTCTGTGTGGTGGAATGTAGTCTAGATTCCTAAGAGGGAGGGAGGGAATTCCAGAGGAGCAATAGACAGCAAAGTATAGTTAGTTTGTATGGAAGAAAGAGAGTTAAGACAACTTCCCCCAGGAATTCTCACAGTATATGTTTATTGGTGCAAATATTCTGTTTTAGTTTGGCAGGATTTGTATCTATAAATTTCCAAAAAAGGAAACTGTTTAGAAGAACCTCAACATGTCTTTCTTGGTTCTCAGAGCCTAAGATCAATGCACTCCCTCCCTCCTGGAAATCCAAATTATATTCCACCTCAGACTGATAGTCAGGTAAGGCACTGTCCTAATATCCAGTGCAAGTACTGACAGTCTGCATCACGGAGAGATTCAAAGTAGTTTGAAAAGGTTAATGATCTCATCAGTCAGGGACAGCACAAAGAGTCCACCAGACCAACTCTACAAAGATGGCTGGCAACAAGGAAGAGTGTTGGGCAACAGTTACTTAAACAAGCTGTGTGTATGATATGTTGCCTTCCCACTTAAACTAACAAGCTCTCTGTTGTGACATGTGTGGTTTTGGCTTAACTGACTTAAACTCAGCAATTGTGGTTCATGTGGCTCACTATTCCCTGAAGAACAACTCCATGCCATCAGTAAATTTTCCCTCAGTGTAGTGGAATGCAGAGATAAAGTTGAAAAAGAATGCGAGAAGCATCAGCAGAAACATTAAGACGCAATAGGGAAGAATATAAATCACAACATAATCCCTGGAAAGGCAAAAGCAAGAGAAAGAGACTCAAAATAACCCTGCCTTCATTCTTTGGTATAAGTAGAGGCAACACAATTTCTTCACAGGCTTTCAAGATGCTGTTATTATACCATACAGCACAGGGATGAAATCCAGCAGGTTCTGACAGGTTCTCATGAACCGGTAGTGGAAATTTTGAGCAGTTCAGAGAACGGCAGCAGAAATTTTGAGTAGTTTGGAGAACCGGCAAATATCACCTCTGGCTGGCCCCAGAGTGGGGTGGGAATGGAGATTTTGCAATATCCTTCCTCCAGGAGTGGGGAGGGAATGGGGATTTTGCAGGAGCCTTCCCTTGGAGTGGGGTGGGAATGGAGATTTTTCAGTATCCTTCCCCTGCCACGCCCACCAAGCCACACCACGCCCACCAAGCCACCACCACAGAACCAGTAGTAAAAAAATTTGGATTTCACCATTGCTACAGCAGTGTTTCTCAACTTCAGCAATTTTAATATATGTTTAATATTCAGAGTTTAAGTCTATCCATTTTAAAGCTAAAGTTGAGAAACACTGCCCTACATCAATAGAGTCCCTGGAGTTCTTGTGGTATCAATTTCCTGGCTTGGCCGTGTGAACAACATGGAGTTTAAACTGCATAATTACACTGTTAATTAATTGACTATAAGTGATTATAGGTAAAATGACTCATAAGTATCAATCTGGATTTATTCCAAATTGAAATATATCTATCCCTATCAGGAAATTATTAAATAGGAAATAATTTAATGAAATTAATAAATTTTCCTTAGCCATTTCTTCTTTAAATATATTTAAAGCTTTTGATTTTCAGGAAATGCTATTTTTAAAGCAAATATTAATTAAATTTAAATTTGGGGCTGGTTTCTGTAAGATGATTCAACATATTTGTGGAACAACTAAAACTCAGATACGATTTAACAGACATGATTCAAATCCCTTTAGGATTTTAAGCAGTAGCAAACAGAATTGTCCTTTTCAACCCATCCATAGAGATGTCAAGAATAACAGTTACATCCAATGATCAGGTTTGTGTGAGAAAAATGATATGTTTTTAATTTTCTCGAAAGTTTCTTATTAAGTTAATTCTATTAAGGCGTTAGAGAAATTTGCAGAATTAACTATCAGTCAATTTTCACAAATCATATCTGATATTTTTTTTCATATTCCCCTCAAAATTCAAAAGGACATGTCTATAATTTTAGGGATTCCAAAAATCTTTAAAATATTTGCTCTTCTTTTTCTTGTTCTTTACTTCCTCTTTTACTGCTTCCGTAGAAGTATTATTACTAAAATATTAGTAAAATCTTTACAAATAACTATATACCAATATGAAAGAAATTAAATAAGAAATGAAAAATTGGGCTTCAAAACATTTCACTATATTACAGCAAATTGCAGCAGTAAAGATGAAAATTCTTGTGTAACTTAATTTTTTATTGCAATGTATCCCTGTGATAATTCTAGAACAAGCTTTGGGAGGGAAGGAAGGAAGGAAGGGAGGGAGGGAGGGAGGGAGGGAGGGAGGGAGGGAGGAAGAAGGGAGGGAGGAAGAATAGAAAGCTTTTGCTTTCATGAAAAAAAATATAGTAAATAGAAGGATTCTATATAGACCTCAGAAACATACCCAATTTATAAATATATTATGAGGCAGCATAGTTAGGACATATGATTCCATTTATTATGAAGACTCTTCTAAACAATGGATTCAAATTGAAACTATGTTTGAGTCAAATAAGCTTATAAACCAGTGGTTTTTTAAAATCCAAAACATTTTTCCAAAACATAATATTGAAAATGTTTTACTACAACAATGCTTCAAATTTGGAAGAATACATAATTTTAATTTAACTTTAATTTAATTTTAATTTAACATAATTAATAAAAGATAATTTTCCTTTAACCCTTTTGATAACCTATTTCCATCAGGATAATTACTACAGTTTGACTAAAATGAAATCTTTGAGAGCATATCATTTTTTGGACTGAAATAGGTTTCTAATAATGGTGAACCTTTCAATAAAGATGAAATAGAGCAGGGCTGTCAAACTCAAGGCCCGGGGGCCGGATCCAGCCCACGGGGTGCTTAGATCTGACCCGCGGGGCTGCACTGGAAACAGCAAGGAAGGAAAAAGAAGGAAAGAGGGAAGGAAAAAGAAGAAAGGGAGGGAGGGAGGGAGGGAGGGAGGGAGGGAAGGAAGGAAGGAAGGAAGGAAGGAAGGAAGGAAGGAAGGAAGGAAGGAAGGAGATTATAATGAGAGTGAGGGAGGGTCTGAGGGACCTTAGCATTTGGCCACCACAGGTGCCCCCAACACGAGTGACGTCGAGCTGGCCACACACACACCCGGCCCCCCCGAGGTCAAACACAACCTTGATGCGGCTCTCAATGAAATTGAGTTTGATATCCCTGAAATAAGAGCAACAAATAAGCAATAAGCTCCTATGGGTTTTTTTTTTCATACCAACTCTAACCTCTTTTGGGCAATAAAATATTAGAGCTTCAGCAATACAGCCTTGTATTAATTTTGAGCATTTAATACTTCATTATTCAAAACCACCAAAGGGAACAATCTCAAAAATGTATAGGATATTATAGTAATATATAGGAAATATAGAAATAGCTAATATATAGTAATAGAAAAATAGAAAATCCACCGCATGGATTAAAGGAAGTTTGAAATACCGACCTTGGTAATTTCATACAGGAGACAAATTAGCAGTTATGAAACCAGGTGGGTTCATCTCAATTTCAATGGAAGAACTGCAGTGGAAAATTATGCATCATTGGCATAATTGATTCCTGTTAAGATTGGCACAGATATACCAAAATTATTCTTCCAGATTATGGACAGGTTGTAAGAAAAGAGTCGGGTTTTTTTTTACATTTCTGGTGGTCAGGTGATCCAAGTATCCAGTACCAGGGGTGAAATCCAGCAGGTTCTGACAGGTTCTGGAGAACCGGTAGCAGAAATTTTCAGTAGTTCAGAGAACCGGCAAATACCACCTCTGGCTGGTCCCAGAGTGGGATGGGAATGGAGATTTTGCAGTATCCTTCCCCTGCCACGCCCACCAAGCCACACCACGTCTACCAAGCCACACCCACAGAACCGGTAGTAAAAAAAATTGGATTTCACCACTGGAATGAAGTAATTCTCAGCTGTTCTAATAAAATATGTTTGTTTAGGACTGATTGTGTCTGGTGGTAACTAATTGGTCACAACAATTCTCCGTCATCCAGGTCATGGTTGTCCCAAAGGTGGTTTTCCAAAAAGCAACTGGCTTTTTTTTTTTTTGCAAGCATTTCGCTTCTCATCCAGGAAGAAACTGAAGAAGCTTCTGAGATGAGAAGTAAAATGTTGTCAAGGAAAAAGTAAAAACCAAAAATGTCCAGTTGCATTTTGGAAAACCACCTTTGGGATTTCTAGGAATGGAGATGTAGCTTCAGGGAAGCAAGCTATTGGTATGAGCTGACTTGTGCATCCTTCCCAAAATCTGGTTTGAGGAGAGCACATTATGTAAGTGGACATCTTCTTTTGCCTTGTGTGTGTGAGACTGATGATATGGCAATTATCAGCAGAAACTACCGAGAAATCACTCTTCTTCTAAGAGGCGAAGTGACTGCTTTCTTTGCAATAGTTAAGTTTAAGAAATATTTGAATTTCTGTTTCTTTAGACGTCTGCATTGGAAGTTATTTTCTGGAAAGCGTTAACTGCAGTGGTGAAATGGTGTTTAGAAAACAATATGGATGGCAAGTGCAGTCAGTAAATTTTCAGCTTTAACTGGCTTGTCAAGTTGACATTTAAAGGGGTTTTGGGGGGATTTTTTTGGGCTGCATTCAAAGAGAAACATTTGTGAAGGCAAGATCAAAGACAGGCCTACACTAAGCCGAATGCGCCCATCCAAAAGGATCGTTGGTCACTGGACCTTATTGCCTCGCACTTCATTACGAGCTCTAGATTTTTATCTGAAAGTTTCAAAAATAACATTATCAGAGAGTGGCAAGCTAGAAAGAAGGAAACAGCCATCCTTTCCCACCCTTATATATGCACTCAACACAGAGTCCCACTTCCCTCACACATTGCGAGCTGGCTTGGAGATCTGCTTCATCAAAGCTATTAACCACAAGGGTTGGGAATCTGAACATAGAAGTACATTATAGAAACAGAACAACTGAATAAATTTTTTCATCTTAATTGTACATTTTTTTAGGGCTCATCTTTGATTGTGAGGATGGGGTTAACAGAACAGAACAGAACAGTTAACAGAATAACAGAGTTAGAAAGGACTTTGGAGGTACTTAGGATAGAATACAGCTGGAAGGAACCTTGGAGGTCTTCTAGTCCAGCCCCTTGCTCAAGCAGGAGACTTTATATCATTTCACATTAGTGGCTGTCCAGTCTCTTCTTAAAAGCCTCCAGTGATGGAGCACCCACAACTTCTGAAGGCAAGCTGTTCCACTAGTTAATTGTCCTCACTGTTAGGAAGTTTCTCCTTAATTCCAGGTTGCTTCTCTCCTTGATTAGTTTCCGTCCATTGCTTCTTGTCCTGCCCTCAGGTGCTTTGGAGAATAGCTTGACTCTCTTCTTTGTGGCAGCCCCTGAGATATTGGAACATTGTTATCATGTCAGCCCTAGTCCTTCTTTTCACTAGACTAGACATACCCAATTCCTCCAACCATTCTTCATATGTTTTAGCCTCCAGGCCCCTAATCATCTTTCTTGATCTTCTCTGCACTCTTTCCTGTGTCTCAATGTAAGTAAGAGCGCAGCAAAATTCACGGAGATCAGAAATCTTACGTATTTCCGGGGGCAGTTCGTTCCAAAGGGCAGGAGCACCCACAGAGAAGGCCCTCCCCCTTGGTGTCGCCAGCCGACATACTGTAACTTGGCCGATGGCACTCTGAGGAGCCCCTCTCTATGGGAGCAAACTGGCCGGTGGGAGGCAGAAGTCGGTCTCGGAGGTACCTCGGCCCTAAGCCATGGAGCGCTTTAAAGGTGGTGACCAACACCTTGAATCGCACCCGGAAGACCACCGGGAGCCAGTGCAGCTCACGCAGAAGAGGTGTCACATGGGCACAATGGGTCACGCCCATAACTACCCGTGCAGCCGCATTCTGGACCAGTTGGAGCCTCCAAGTGCTCTTCAGGGGGAGCCCCATGTGGAGAGCATTACAGTAGTCCAACCTGGGAGGTGACAAGGGCATGAGTGACCGTGCGCAAGGCGCCCCGATCCAGAAAGGGTCGCAACTGGCGGATCAGGTGAACCTGATAAAAAGCCCCCCTGGCCACAGCCGTCATGTGCTCTTCTAAAGACAGCCGTGCATCCAGGAGGACGCCCAGATTGCGAGCCCTCTCTGTGGGGGGCAAGGTTGAGAAACATTGCTATTCTGGCTCTCATGGATTAAGTGGAAATACTGTTCAGACTTTTGAGGCTAGTCTTGAGAGACAAATAGACATTTTGCCATTGCTGGAACAGATGTTGGATTTTTTTAATGCCAGCTGTGGCTCAACCACAGCAGAGTACACAGGCTGATTTCAATTAAATGGCCCTTACTTGTAAATATGAACTAAGCTGCCTATTTAACTAAACATGAAGACAGCAATTAGAGTACATTCAACCAAAAATGAAACGGTAAAGCCATACACGAGGGAACTGAGTAGTTTAATGTGACTTTTTGGTACAAAGAGGGAATGTTGGACAGAAAGATGCCATTTCCTTTTGGTTGCTGAAGTGCCACAAGACCGGGAAAAATGTTTGTGTGAGTTTGTTGGCTGTACTAATTCATAGTTTTTCCTTTACAGGTAGTCCTCGACTTACAACCGCAATGGGGCCCAAAATTTCTGTTGCCAAGCGAGATAGTTTTAAAGTGAATTTGGCTCCATATTATGATTTTCCTTGCCACAGTTATTAAGTGAATCCCTGCAATTCTTAAGTTAATAATATACGGTAGTTGTTAAGTGAATCTGGCTTCTCCATCGACTTTGCTTGTCAGAAGGTCGCAAAATGTGATCACATGACCCTTGTACCCTGCAACCGTCATAAATATGAGTCAGTTGCCAAAAACATCTGAATTTTGAGCACATGACCATCGGGATGCTGCAGTGGTTGAAAGTGTGAAAAATAACCATAAGTCACTTTTCAGTGCCGTTATAACTTCGAACGGTTACTAAACAACCTGTTGTAAATTGAGGATTACCTGTATTCAGTAGTGGTATTCAACCAGTTCTATCCGGTTCAGACGAACTGATAGGGGAGACTGTGGGATGCCCTGCCCACCGTCCAGATGTCCCATTTTTTCACATTTTCAAGGCTCTGCCCATGCGCAGAAGACCCTGCACATATGTGGAAGATTCACATTTGCGAACCAGTAGGGAAGCGAAGTGAATACCAACCCTGCCTGTATTTGATCCACATTTTCTTTTTCCATGCAGGGCTCAGCTTTTCAAATCTACCTGGCTTGGTTATTTATATTCCAGGGAATACAATACTCAGGATCAGTGGTGGGTTTCAAAAATTTTTACTACCAGTTCTGTGGGTGTGGCTTGATGGGCATGGCATGGCATGGCTTGGTGGGCGTGGCAGGGGAAGGATACTATAAAATCTCCATTCCCACCCCACTCCAGGGGAAGGATACTGCAAAATCTCCATTTCCTCCTGATCCGCTGGGACTTGGGAGGCATAGAATAGATGGGGGTGGGGCCAGTCAGAATTTTTATTACTGGTTCTCCGAACTACTCAAAATTTCCGCTAGCGGTTCTCCAGAACTGGTCAGAACCTGCTGAAACTCACCTCTGCTCAGGATGCCAATTTATTACCATGCTCTTTTCTAGAATATGCTACCAGTGTTTCTGAACCTTGGCACCTTTAAGACTTCAACTCCCAGAATTCCCCAGCCAGCAAAGACCTCCCATCTTAAAGTTGCTAAGGTTGAGAAATACTGTGCTGTCCACTTTCCCTCCCCTTTGCGCTTCTCAGGCTGTCATCAGTTTTCCACAATCTTTTTTGCCCCCAAGCAGAAAGGTGGCCCCCATTCAGTGGTGGGATTCAGCCGGTTCGCACCACTTCGGTTGTTAACTTTCTGAGCAGTTTGGTGAACTGGTTGTTGGAAGAAATCATTAGGGCAGAGAACTGGTTGTTAAATTATTTGAATCCCACCAGTGCCCCCATCCATCCAGCATGTTGACACCCCCTCCAGACTATAATAGTGGTGTTTTGGCTACACGGAGATAAAAACGCAGATAATGAGTTCAGTATTAATATGATCTGGTCTGTATTGTTCAGGAAATTAAGGAAGTCAGCAAGAGCCAAATCAGTTTCCAAGCGTTTGTCCTGCCAGATGTAGCCTTCCTTAAATAGGGTTCCAGTGTTAGTATTTTTTCCCCCTAGCAATTTTTGGTTTTTAAAAATCTACTTACTCATCAATCTACATTTGTGGGAGAAAACAGAAAAACCGCAACATATTCACATTTCTCCCAATCTACTTTATAGGAATACTATTTAAAAAACAAACAAACCTGTATCTCTATTCTTGGGATGAAGACTTGAAGAACAAGCAGCTTCAGATCAGAAGATCCCAAGGAAGTCCATTCATCATTTCATGTTTTTCTCTACATGAAATATTGTTTTAACAGATAGATGAATAGAAAAGGCTTCCAAATTAAACATGAGCAGAAGTTGGAAAGTATGCGTTTTACTTATTAGATGTGATTTGTTTGTCTAATGTTGTTTCGTTTAATTCTTCTCCACATGAAATAATTATGCACAACTGTTCCTCTTAACCCAGTTCCTAGCCAATGTTTTTCAGACACGAAACTATAAGGATTAAATAAACAGTGTGGATTCTTTTATGTTAAGATGGTCTGGCTTGCAAAGAAAAAAAATTAGTTGGTATAGTGCACTGGAATTCCACTACTTAATGAAAGAGTAGGTAGAATTTTGGCCATGTCTCTGGTGATGTTTCCAACAAAGAGTGGTTAAGTGCTGAACAAGAAATGAACACTGGCGACATTAGAGTTGTTATTACTAGGGCTATACAAATACTAAGAAATAGGTGTTTTGGAACTTGACTTCTCTCCCAGCTAAGCTGCTTCCCTGTGCATGAACACCCCATACAGAGACAGACAGACAGAGAGTCCATAAAACAGATGTGTTACCTCAGGAAAAGATGGAACTGCTTTCACGATTCAAAATGGAGTACTTTGTGGGATCTCCCACATATCGCAAGCGTCTTTTCTAAGAAGTTGCCCAGCTGTGGTTATTGCTGTTATGTGGGATGTTTACATAGCTTTTCCATCCATCATCACTGAAATATAGCACGATTCTGTCATTCTTTGTGGGTTTTCCCTGGTGGTACTTGGAAATTGTCACTGATCAATGAGTATTTGGATTTCAAGGAGACATAGTACAGATATATATTCAACTCAAAAAGAAGTTAATGGTTTTTGAAATAGACTGGGCTTATTTCCAAAAAAGAGTTTTGTGCTTTGGTTGATCTGAAACCTCCCTATAGGATCAACAACTCAAAAAGATATTGCAAACCTTTAG
Organism: Ptyas mucosa; assembly: GCA_012654045.1. NCBI lineage: Eukaryota > Metazoa > Chordata > Lepidosauria > Squamata > Colubridae > Ptyas > Ptyas mucosa. Next base: position 11,598,009 of record WNWU01000033.1, on the reverse strand, counting down.
CTTCAGAAAGGTGATGAGGCTAACCAGCCTTCTTGGGACTGGTCTGATTCCCTGAAAGTACATGAGATGGCTACAACCATTATTTCAACCATGGTCAAGATTTTTTGAAGTTGGTATGAATTGTAGTGTTAAAGAACTGGAAGACAGCAGGTTGGGGAAAGCTGGCCCAAAACGCTTAGCATTTTTTTTTTGAAGGGCTAAATAGATTTGAAATTCAGCAGATAGGACAGGTAAAGAATAATCCAGTGGGTAGCCTCTTATTCACCTACCAGGAGATTCAAACTAAGAACTTCTGGTAACTTCTAGTGAGAGAGAAAAATTGCCTAAGGATGGGCTCCAGCATGTGTCTGATAGCTCAAAAGGCTAAACCTCTGCTCCTGGTGACTGACCCAGATTGGATCCTGCAACATTATTCTGGGATACGTATACTTGCCTTCTTTCGTAATTCAAACTAAGACTTTACAAAAAAAAAAAGCAGCCTGTGGAGCTGGCAGCGGAGTCGGACAGTGAGGAGGCTGGGGAGGAGCATGGGCCAGTCCTGGAGTCTGGGGAAGGCCTGGATGAGGGCTCTGTGTTGGAGGCAGTGATGGGGCCAAAGCCATCTGGGAGTGATGCGCAGACTCCGGAGCCCCCAGAGTCAGACAGCAGAGAGGCAGAGGAACAGGAGGAGTCTGTTCCTAGTGCACACATGCACAGAGCTGCCAGAAGGCAAGAGCAGCTAAAACAAAAGGGATGACTTGGGAGTAAGGCCAGGAGATGATTGGCCCCTCCCATAAAGCTTAAAAGAGAAACAAAGGCACTTGGACCTTTTGCAGGAAAGCAACGTTGCTAACTCTGTTTCCAGTCGGCATCTCTTGTTTGTTTCTGAACTTCGTGGGGCTTTGCCAAGTAAGGCCTTTGGCAGGGTATCAAAGAAGATAAAAGTTGGTGATTATCCCAAAGGACTTCTTTCGAAGGACTTGCTTTGCAACTAATTGGGACTCAGCTGGGAATGAACGTAATTTTCAGCTGTTACAATAAAATAATTTTTTGGGGACTAATTGTGTATTGTAATGACTCAGTAAGCCTAGGTCACAACACAGAGAAGATCAGAGCAAGGGTGAGGGTGAGGTCTATTGACTCAGATGTTGTCTTCTGTCGGGTGATCTGTCTTTGCAGAGAATTGTTGCTATTATTCCTGGCATAAGTAATAAATAGTTTGAAGATTTCCTACACGAAGAACACTATCTCACGGGTGTCAAACTCACGGTGTCACGTTGCCATCGTATTACATTTTGTGACGTTTTTGGGGTGGGCATGGGCTGGCATGATGCATCCTGCCCGTGGGCCACCAATTTGATAACCCCTGGTTTTCTATCTCATTTCTGTCTTATCTATATAGGGGACATCTACGTAGCCGCAGGCACTATTGTCAAAACACTTCACTTCAGCCTTTAATTAGTAACTTGTAACTCCAAAGGTATTGAGTTGTGTAGGGCAGTGATCCCCCCACCCCCAACGTTTTGGGCACCAGGGACTGATTCTGTGGAAATTTTTTTTCCATACACGAGAGGGCGGGGAGTGGTTCCATATACTATCTAGATCAGGGTGAAATGTAAAATTTGTTACTATTGGTTCTGTGGGCGTGGCTTGGGGGGGTAATGTGACTGGGTGGCCAACTTTTTTTTTTAACTTTTCAAAGTATTTTTTCTACAATCTCTTCAGCTGAAGAAGTTGCAAAAAAAATGCTTTGAAAAGCCTCTGCCAATCAAGCAACTCAGCTGGGATCATCAGAGACTTTTCAAGGCATTTTTTTTAACCACCTCTTCAGCCGAAGAGGTTGCAGAAAAAATGCTTTGAAAAGCCTCTGACGATCCCAGCTGAGCCGTGTGATCATCAGAGGCTTTTTTTTTACTTTTACTTTAAAAGTAAAAAAAAAAAAAGCCTCTGATGATTGTGAGGCTCAGCTGGGCATGTTGGGGGGGGCGCAGGGATTTTTGCTACCAGTTCTCCGAACCACCCGCCACCATCGCTACCGGATCAGGCAATCCGGTCTAAACCAGGAGCATTTCTGTAGTCACCTCGCGGATTGACTACTGCAACGCTCTCTACATGGGGCTGCCCTTGAGGACCACTCGGAGGCTTCAGCTGGTACAAAATGCAGCCGCGCGGGTTGTGATGGGAGAATCCCGATACTCCCATGTTACACCTCTCCTGCACGGTTTGCATTGGTTGCTGGTTGCCCTCCGGGTGAGATTCAAGGTGCTGGTGATGACCTACAAAGCCCTACATGGCTTAGGACCAGGATATTTGGCAGACCACTTACAGCCAGCAATGATATCCCATCGCCTGGTTCGCGCCCATAGAGAGGGCCTACTCAGGGTGCCGTCAGCTAGACAGTGGTGGCTGGCAACCTCCAGGGGTAGAGCCTTCTCGGTGGGTGCCCCCACCCTCTGGAATCAACTTCCCTTGGAACTCCGATTAGCGCCTGACCTTCGCACCTTCCGCCGTGAATTAAAAACTTGGCTGTTTAAATCCCTTGACCTGGACTGATAATGGGGTTTTAAGGGTTAATTTTAAATCTTTTAAATTTTTAGACTTTATTTTATATTGTGGCTTTGTTTTATTATTGTGAGCCGCCCTGAGTCCATTGTGAGATAGGGCGGCATATAAGCCGAATAAATAAAAAAATAAAAAATAAAAAATTTCACCCCTGATCTAGATCCTGTATATGTGCAGATGAAGCTTTGCTCGCTTACACGGCCTGGTTCCTAATCGGCTGCAGACATGTTCTGGTCCATTGCCCAGGTGTTAGGAACCCTGGCTCCAGGGAGTGCTAAAATGGGATCCCTCATCTTTCCCTTGCTGCATTTGTTGTGGGGAAGTTCGCTTCATTTGCAAATTGCCTGATACTGTTCTGAAGCTTAGTGCAAAGGACACCATGGTGCCACAGAGGTTTAGCAGTTGTAGGGAAAAAGGAAAGCCAAAAATGTTGGAGGTAGGAATTTGAAGGCATTCCCACTAATGAGAATGGCCTGTTCCTCAGCTATGCGGTGCTCCAATGTTTCCATGTGTGAAAGGGACATCTTGCAATTTGTGGTAAACCCCAATCCAGCCACAAGTCAGCCCAGCTTTCTAGTGCCAACAATGGTACCGGTATGTTGGTAAGAGTGGCTGAAAGTCTTGCATGGAGCTTTCCACAGATCCAATCATATGACATCTTTGACCTAGGATGCTACCTAGCTAAGTTAATATTCTTGTTCAACTTTCTGCTGTAATCCATATTAACGAGCTGTAAAGTTGAGCTGTCTGGGCTCAATTGGCTCAATTAAGATAGTGCTATTCTAACCTGAAATAGTCAGGTTTGGGCCATGTTTTGCTATTGCCTCCACATATAAAACCAAACTGTGAGCCCTTCAAGTTAAGTCAAGCTAGGTAGTTTTTTCCCAAGCAATATCAGGTAACTACATTAACATAAATCCAAGATGCATATAAAGAAAAAAAAATGTAGAGTATGCAAAAAAGATCTACTATGTGAATAAAGATTTGGGTACTATACATGTGAAAATTTACTACATATACATTAACAATTATAATTACCAAATTATAATCTCTTACTATTAAGATAAAGCATAAAATCCAAATTTGGTGAAATACAGTCTAGTGAAAAGAAGGACTTTTCCTGCTTCACCAAGAAGGTGATAGGAGTGTTCCAATATTTGAGGGGGTGCCCCAAAGAAGAGGGTGTCAACCAATGGTGAAATCCAATTTTTTTTTACTATCTGTTCTGTGGGCGTGGCTTGGTGGGCGTGGTGTGGCTTGGTGGGCGTGGTTTTGTGGACATGGCAGGAGAAGCATACTGCAAAATCCCCATCCCCTCCCCATTCTTGGGGGAAGGATATTGCAAAATCTGCATTCCCACCCCACTCTGGGGTCAGCCAGAGGTGGCATTTGGCGGTTCTCCGAGCTACTCAAAATTTCCGCTACCAGTTCTCGGAACTGCTCAAAATTTCCGCTACAGAACCTGTCAGAACCAGCTGGATTTCACCCCTGCTTCATTCCCAGCTTAGTCCAAATTAATTCCATTTTTTTTTCATAAACAGTCCTTCAGTCTTATCACCAACCTTTGTCTTCTTTGGCACCCTGCCAAAGGCTTTTCTTGGCAAAATCCCACGAAGTTCAGAAGCAAGAGACGCTGACAAGAAACAAATGTAGCAACTTTGCTTTTCTACAAAGATCCCAAGAGCCATTGCTGCTCTTTTAAGCCTTCTGGGAGGGGTCAATCATCTCCTGGCCTTGCTCCCAAGTCGTCCTTTTTGCTTTAGCTGCTCTTGCCTTCTGGCAGCTCTTCGCATGCGTGCACTAGGAACAGGCTCCTCCTTTCCTCTGCCTCTCTGCTGTCTGCCTCTGGAGGCTCCGGAGTCCGCGCATCGCTCCCAGATGGCCCTGGCCCCATCTCTGCCTCCGACGCAGAGCCCTCGTCCGGGCCTTCCCCAGCCTCCAGGACTGGCCCATGTTCCTCCCAGCTTCCTCACTACTACCAGCTCCGCAGGCTGCTGGTGAACCACAACAAGAATCTCCATAGAGGCTCTGAGAAATATTTATCCAGGACTGGACTTGCAATGGGGTAAAATGACATGATTAAAAATGGTGGAGAGAATGTGAAGTATCTCATGCCAGTTCTCCAAAGATTTATGATACGGTGACAACACCATATATCTGGAGAAAACTCTTTGCATTATCCAATAATCAGATTTATTGCCATGAAAAACAAGTTAAGTTACAAAATCCTGGAAGCCAGATAGCTTCTCTTTTTCCACCGAGTATGTGAAGGCACAGGTTTCTTGATGAGTCTGATCCTCCTCCTGACGGCCTCTTGACACAGGGGAGATGTTGTTAGCCATTTGCTGGATAGAGAGCAAAGGAATAAAGATATCCGCTGGTCCTGCAATATTTTCCAAATGTCCGTTCCCAGACTCAGAGAATTCCAGGACAGGTGTATGGCTCCAACTTTAAACATACCAAATGGAAAAATAGAAGATTTCCTCTTTATAATGCATATACAGCACATTTGGACTTGAATTGTGGATTTAAAGAGATCCCAGACTGATACATACCAAATTTTGTGAAATGGAGGAAAATGCGAGTTATTAGCCTTCCACAATCAGCTTCTTTTCAAAGAATTGCTAGCCATATTGTGGCCTCCACACATTTTAGGGGGCTACATTGAAAAAAAAACAATGAATCCCTTCCTTCCTTCCTTTCCTTCCTTCCTTTCCTTCCATCCATCACCTTTCTCCATCCCTCCGTTCTTCCCATCTCCTTCCTTTCTTCCTTCAGTCCCATGAAACATGTTTTACAAAGAACTGAGATTTTTCCCACTACCAGCAAATCTCAATGGTTAAAGTACATTTATTTTGGTATTTTCTCCAGCCCTTCCACCACTGAATCTCTATGAATCCTAAAGGAAGGTAAGGAAAGTCTGCAGAGTACCTTCTGTACCAGCAATCACCATAGGAGGCTTCTGCATTTGCTTCTGTTTCACGTAGCAAAATGTTTTTTGTGCATGCATGTGTGCGGTGTGTGTACATTTAAAGCGCTCCATGGCATAGGGCCTAGTTATCTCCGAGACCGCCTGCTGTCACCGATGACCTCCCATTGACCCGTGCGCTCCCACAGAGAGGGCCTCCTCAGGGTGCCATCAGCCAAACAATGTAGGCTGGTGACCCCCAGGGGGAGAGCCTTCTCTGTGGGGGCACCCACCCTCTGGAACCAGTTGCCCCCGGAGATTAGGAGAATTCATGACCTCAGTGCCTTCCGCCGTGCCCTCAAAACTCATTTTTTCCAACAAGCCGGGCTGGCTTAAGAAGAAATTTTAAATATTTTAATTGGTTTGTTAGTTTTAAATTCTGGAGCTAAATTTATATATATTTTAATTGTCTTAATATTTATATTTCATGTTTTTATTTCTGGCTGTACACCGCCCTGAGTCCTCAGGGAGAAGGGCGGTATAGAAATTGGAAATAAAATAAAAATAAAAAAATGTGCTTGTGTACAGACTTCCGCCCCAGGGTCTAATCAGAGTGTGGGTGTACATGTGTTTTCTGTGTGTCTTCTGCATGTTGGGGAGGCTCTGATCAGGGAGTTTGCATAGGTGTTTCCTGTCTGTTTTTGTTTCCCTTGTGTTGCATGTAGCAATAGCACTTAGACTTATATACCGCTTCACAGTGCTTTACAGTCCTCTCTAAGCAGTTTACAGAGTCAACATATTGCCCCCAACAATCGGGGTCCTCATTTTATCCACCACGGAAGGATGGAAGGCTGAGTCAACCTTGAGCCTGTGAGCTTCGAAATGCCAAATTGCAGGCAGCCGTCAGGCACCAGAAGTAGCCTGCAGTACTGCATTCTAACCACTGCGCCACTCTTAATGTATATATATTTATGTTAATATGAGTACTGGGAAGTAGAAGATGATTGCGTATGGTCTGCATTGGGTCACATAACCAAGAAATAGAAAGAAGAGGAGCTTCAAATGGACCAGTCACCAACACTGTGACTTCTGCTCCTATGTTGACTCCTATTTTCATTATAGAACAGTGTTTTTCAACCTCAGCAACTTTAGGATGGGGGGACTTCAACTCCCATAATTCTCTGGTCAGCCATGCTTAAAGCTGTCGAGGTTGAGAAATATTGAACTACACTCTTAAATTCAGCTCATGAAAGAGTAATTCCTATGATCACTCAACATGCTATCATAACTTAAGACAATGACTTGGTTCACATAACATGCTATGACAAAACCCGAGCCCTACAACACAATGAACCACAATCCACAATACAAATAACTTTAGCACAGCACTTTATCCCAACCCAAACAAGCCATTGTTTCTTCCATCTATTGCTGAAGAACACAAGGAGGAGTTTTTAAAAAAACCCTGAAACAATGAACTTCTATTTTAACATTCAGCCAGCTCAAAATAATTAGCACAAACCGCAGCGCACAGCAGCACGTAGAATAAAAATCACATCAGTTAAAAACTATTTGAGAGACGCGGTTCTTCCAAGCCCTTCTGAATGCCGGGAATTAACCACACACCTCCTTATGAAAAAGTTTCATGGAGTAAGACCCAACATAGATGCTAAGAAAAGAAAACAAGCCAATACCCCTTCAGACAGCAGGCAGAGAAACTGCATAGTGTAATATTGGTCCCATATTTTTAAAACAACCCCACATTGAAGGCTGGTACATATTCAAGGATCTTTTATGTCAAACAACTTTTTTGCATGATGGGGGAGAGGAAACCTAAAAATTCAACATGTTGTCTACATTTGCATGGACCAAGAAAATTAACAAGTGATTTGATTCGCTTTCTCGTGCACAGTGATATACCAGAGGCTCAGTCCTGCAACAGTGAGATGGATGCACACAACCAGTTGCTTGTTTCAGCTGCATCCACCAGTAGCATACAATGCAGCTGCCTCAACAGAAAAGGTGGTGCTCACCTTTAACCTTAAAAAAGGGTTAACCTTAACAACAATAACTCCTGAAAGTCAAGTTCTATTAAATATCTGACTGCCTATTGCTTTGCCCAATAGTCTTCTGCATGACTCTCTTGAATCACTTTTTGTTCTTTCCCTGATGCCTCAAAGTCCCTCTTAGAAGACTAAGCCTCAGCAACTCATATGCCATTCAGGCACTCCCTGAAGCACTTTGGAGGCTAAATTTTTTGTTGGTTTGGTGGTCTAGGGAAACAGTAACAGTATAACAGAGTTGGAAGGGTCTTCTAGTCCAGGAGTGTCAAACTCAATTTCATTGAGGGCTGCATCAGAGTTGTGTTTAACCTTGGGTGGGGGGGGGGGGGGGGGGGGGCGTGGCCAGCTCTACATCACTTGTGTCGTGGGCACCTGTGCTGGCCAAGTGCTAAGGCAAAACTTCCTTCAGACCCTCCCTCACTCTCATTATAATCTCCTTCCTCACTTCCTTCCTTCCTTCCTTCCTCCCTCCCTTTTCTTCTTTTTTCTTCCCTCTTCATTCTTTCTTCTTCCTTCCCCTCTTTCTTTATTTTTCCTTCCTTGCTCTCTTCCCATCTTTTTCTTTGTCTTTCCTCTTTCCCTTTCTCCTTTCCTGTCCATTCTTGCATGCTCAAATGCAAAAAGGGAGACATTTCTCCTTTTGTTTTGTTTTTAGCTTGTTTTGCTAGCCCTCTGCCAGTGAAAATGGGAACCCTCATCCATAAATAAAGGCCATCCGTCTGGTAAACTCGCAAGATTTGTTTCTCTTGCCATGTACATATATACATCCAAACTAAACTGTGTTGTTTCTCCGTGTCATATAATATATGTGGGTATATGCATAATTTTGTATTTATTTATTTTGTCATGTTTACGTAGTGTACATTGGAGGTGGGAGGTGGGAGACCCTTTGAGAGCTGTATGCAATGAAATTTCATTTTAATGTATGCCACAGGTGTTTCACGATGTTTTTTCCCTGGGGTGGGCATGGCCTGTGGGCCACCATTTTGACACCCCTGAATTGTATGCTGATTAGTGTACATTCAAAGTGACAATAAAGTTATTCTAAGTCTAAGAGGGGTGATGAGTGAACATAACTATCTATCCAGCAAAGTATAGCAGGAAGCTCTTGAATCTATCACTCTCAGTACAACAAAGCCAGCAGAAGTATTGCTTAGCATATACATTCAACCAGGACGAAAAGGAATTATGCACTGACCACACATTCAGTACCAGTATTTTAATGTCTGCTCTATTTGGGGACCAGCCAAGTATAGCCCCTACTTAGTTGAGCTGCTTAAGTTCCTAGCCATTTAAGAGTCTACCAACAAGTCCCTCGGAGATCCTGTCTTAGTGTAGTTGAGAGTGCACACAAAAAAAGCTTTCTGTTTCAAAAATTAAAAAGGTGAAAGCTTACAGGTTAGGGTGAAGTCTATGACAGGTAGACACGGTTTACAACAGAAGACCTGTTACTATATGCAGGGATTGAGATGTCCCAGATTTAATTTGAGAAGGAAGAAAATGAAGCCATTGCTTCATTTCAAATTCATTTCTTCATTTCCAAACATTGCAAAAAGAAGAGTGTGAGGATATAAACCTGATTTTGAACTGCTTTGATAGCTTCAAGTCCCTGCTGTTGAAAAAAATCATTTTGATACTTGAAAAACTAGCAGGTCACTCAGAAAACTAGGCATTCTAGAAGACAGAGCTGTATTATTTATTGCTTTATCTGCTACTGTGGATTATAACCCTAAAAACAAAGACCTTTTAATCTCAGCCCATCTTAACCTTCTACTTGGATCTAATATGACATTTGGCAATCATGTGATATTAATTAAATTGATATCCGGTCTTTTGTACCAGAAGTCAATGAAAGCTACATTATGTTCCCTGCTCCAACTTTTCCCCACAACACTATCCCTGTGAAGTAGGCTGGGTAGAAAAAGCGTGACTGCCCCAAAGATATCCACTCAGCTTCCATGGCTGAGGGCAGAGTTTAGATCTCTGCACTCCTAGTCCACCACACCATCAATATTTTGCTTTTAGCTATCGGTCAAATGTGTTGAACTCTAGCTTCTAAGGATTTTCAACCTTGGCAATTTTAAGATATATAAGGACTTCAACTCCCAGAATTCCCCAGACAGTACATATATGACCTGCTAGGGAATCCTGGGAGTTGAAGTCCACATATCTTAAAAGTTGCTAAGGTTGAGAAACACTATTGTAGGATGTGAATATCAGTAGCTCCACATTTCTGCACAGGTGCAGAAGTCTATCATTTGATATTTTATGTATTAATTTAATCTGTATGGCTACCCATCTCAACAAGTGAACTCACTATACCTGGCTTTCCAGATGTTTTTCCATAAAGTAAATGAACGTCAGCCATGGCTTCAGATTTTGGGTGGCTTCAGTTTTTACAAAACTTGCCAGGGAATGTCATGTTTATATACACGAATGTCAACTCTCATCACCATTTGAGCAACTAGCAATCCTTCTTCTCTGCTTCATGAAGGCCCACTGTGTGCACACAAATATTCTTCTTTATATAGATTGGCATGCCTTTTATATATTCTGCTATCGTACCAAGAATATTTGCATGCCGTTGAAAGCTATAAAATGCAAATGCAGCAAGCGCTGGAAGGGTTTGCAAGTGACTGAAGGGGAAAACTTTCACAAAGAGAAGGACAAATCCCCAATCTTAAAAAATCCTCATTTATCCAGTTAAATACGCTCAATATCGTACAATAATGGGAAAGGATGATAGCAATGTCCCTTATCCCATTCACCCCCACCGAACAGTCTTCTTATTCAGAAAATTCTTCCGTGCAAACTTTAGATGTTTTTAATAAACTCGGCAGTCACCTCTTCTTCATTACCGAATCTGATATTTTATTAGTTTTGCTTGAGAAGGGAGCTGCTTTCTGAACCCATCCCAGCCCCAGCAAACAGAAGCAGAAGCCCAACACATGATTTGCGTGTGTCTGAAACCCTTTTGTTACAGTCTAACATCTGCAGGCCAAGAGATCAGTGACTTGGGATTTCAAAGGAAAAAGACCAAAGAGCACAAGAAAATAATATTTTTCCCACTTTAGGAAAATCAGCCAACATATCCATCTGGTGACCGAAGTTCTTTTCTACAAAACAGGACAAAAAAAAAAAAGAGGAGTAGGATTTGTATTGATGCCACCTCCAGACTCTTTGCTATATTAGCTACTATTGGTTATTGTGGCCACTCTTCTGGAATTGGCCTTAGGACAGACTTGGCTTAACACATGAGCCAAGGTTCAACCAGGCTACCCACAGAGCCTGCTGTCAATTCCAGAATATGGGAAGGGAGAAGAAAGAACAGAAGGGTTCAGAATATGACATTGTCTTAGATTTAGCACATACACACACCCTCACCATCTGGTATTTTGGGCACAAGAGACACAGGAAGCCTCATCTATTCTGGGCAACTGACAGGAGTATTTGGATGCTTTTCCTGGTTCTCCGTCCATCCTGCATTACAAATAGGAGCCCAGGTGGTTCAGCCCACACAGGAAACAGATTTATTAAGTCTCACACATTATGCTACTTTTGGAGAGAATTCCCCATATTCTCCAGAGCGCAATATTATGAAGAAGCATCCTTAAAAAAAAAAAAAAAAGACAGCGTGCTAAAAGCAAGAAACAATTTGGCCTCTTAAAAAGTTGGTGAAGGAAAGTCTGTTTATTCCAAACAGAGATTGGCTCTTGAGAATGCAGCCTATGATTAACTTTCACACTGCGTTAATGGTTCTCTATTCTCTTTACATTCTCAATGTAAAGTGGTCAACAGTTACTCATCGGCCATTTCATTCTGTGCGCAATTTACTTTTTTCAAAAAGCCAAGAAAGTCAGCATTTTACCACTCTTTCTTTATATATATTAGTGGCTGGGAAATCCTGGGAGTTGAAGTCCATACACCCTAAACATACCCAGACTGACAAACACTGAACCAGGGGAACTGCTCTTCTTAGGCTAATTAAGAGAATACCAAACATGCAAATTAGTTCATCCTTATGTAAGCCAATATGCTAACTCAGGGGGTTTTATTTGCAAACAGGTGTATTCAGTTTCTCCCACTGTCTCAAAGGTGCTTTTATTTTAAAGGTAACCGAACTCTCGGATTTTTCTTTCAGGACCTTCTTCAGTTCTTCAGCTTCTTGGGTGAGAAGCGAAACGACTTTAAAAAACAAACAAACCAGACAGTTCAGTCGCCTTTAAAATAAAAGCTCCTTTGGGACAACTATGAGCTGGAATGAATGAGAATCTCCTGAGCCATTTTGCCCAACATGGAACAAAGTCCTTTGAATTGATCAAAAAAAACCCAAACCAATTATTTCCTTAACTGCACCGTATCTTTATTGCTGATGGCAACATTAAAACACGGATGGGAGTGGATTTTCTCTTTGTCAAGGAGAGCCCTCCGAGTTTACCAAAAACAAAATTAGTAAAAGCTTTTGCGGCAGCTTTAAAAGGTCAACACATTTTAGCAGAAGCGTTCACGGATTAGCTACTAAACATGCCCTTTACGGTACTGCTGTTCCTGATTTTTATTTTTTTATTTTTTTTTTAATTTCCAGCTAACTGACCACCTTCCCTTGCAACCCAAGAGTAATTCCGCGGTTAGATTCTCATAACACCCTCGAACCTCAAAACTTTTCCAAACCCGTCGCAGAGACTAAAAAAAAAAACAGGGTAGAAATCAAGCTAGCAGAGGTTTATAACTTTTGAGCGGGTCGAGAAATAGGACCGCGCTGCTATTTCTGGCAGCGCGTTGACACATCGTAGGTTGAGTTTGAACGATCCCGCGTTAAAGGGAAGAGGTAACCAAGTTTTCCGCAGCGCGCTTTGCACCGTCTCTTCGACGGCAGCCCCGTATCTATCCCGAGCTGCGTGTGGGACGCGCTCGGTTTGACATTTTGACTTTCCACATTTCAATAAAGGAGAATATTTGGGTGGACACGAGGAAAGAGAGGGGGGGGGTTCCCTTGGTGCTCCCTGAGCTTGCTTGTTTTCTTGCAGACGTTTCACTACCCAAATTAGGTAACCTCATCAGTGCTAGCAAATTACTGCAATTACTGCAAGTTCAAATCTCACCAGGCTCGAGGTTGACTCAGCCTTCCATCCTTTCTAAGGTAGGTAAAATGAGGACCCAGATTGTGGGGCAATAAGCTGACTTTGTATAAATACATACAAAAGTGTGAAGGCTATTGCTTAACGCATTGTAAGCCGCCCTGAGTCTCCGGAGAAGGGCGGCATATAAATCAAAAAAAAGGGGGGGGAAGGGGGAAGGGGGGAAGGGGGGGAAGCAAGTTCAGAGAGCATCAAGGAGCCCCTCGTTTTAACGTTTGTCCGGGGCAAATAAACCAAGGCTCCATTCCAGGAGCTCGCTAGGCTGAGTGGGGGGGACGGGACACCCCATCCTTGCGGGAGCGGACGTCGCTTTCCCGCAAGACCTCAATAGCTCCGACTGAAACTTCGACGAATTTCAACGCCGAGCCCCACCACCGCACTCCCGTCCCCACCCGCTTCCCCAAATTCACCCAGCCAGCCGAGCCGGGCGGAACTCTCACCTAAGAAGAAAGCCGCCACGACGAGCGCCCAGGATCTCAGCATGGCCAAAGCGGATCCTCCTCTCTTTAAACGAGCCGATTCCCCCCCAACCACAAAAAGAATAATAAAAAAAAAAAAGATCGGCCGATGGACGAAAGCAGCCCAGCCGCGGGGACGCTCAGCGCGCGTTGCTTTGGCAGAAAAGCCACCTGGCGTCCATGGAGCCGAGGCCGCTACCAAAAGAGGCCGCCGAGGGTCGCTCTTTCGGCCGCTGCTCCCAGAGAGAGAAAAGAGACCGCCCAACGCCGCCTCGTCCGGCTTGCAGAGCGCGCTCCTTCGCCTCCGGCCCCGTCTGAGGAGAGCTCCAAGGCGGCGGCTTCGGCAGTTCCCCGGGCCCGCGCCAGAAGAGGTGGAGACTCCCCCAGCTGCGCACGCCCCACGCGCGCGGGGAGCCACCGTCGCCAAAGCTCTCCCCCAAACCCCCCCCCCGTCCCCATCCCCACGCCAGCAGGCGGAGAAGGGGAAAGTGTCCCGCCGGATTTCCCGCGCGCACGCAAACACACACGCGCACACACACACACACGAAAGGCGGGATGTGGTCAGCCAAGTCTTGGGTAAGTAAAGCCTGAGTAAGACCAAACACCGAGAATACTGCGTCCAGTTTTGGTCACCGCGCAATAAAAATTAAAAAAAAAAAGACGTTGAGACTCCTAGGAAAAAGTGCAGAGAAGAGCAACCAGGATGATGAAGGGGGACCGAAGGCTAAATCATACGGAGGAACGGTTGCAGCTGTGTACCTGTTGGATAATTGGTCCCTTTTTAAAAAATAAATAAATAACTGCAGCAGCCATCAAAGGTGCCATATTTCCTACTGGGTAACCAAGAAATGTGCCTGTGTATGTTTGCCTCTTATGTGTACACTGAGAAATGCAGGGCAGGTGCCTATCATGGGTGTTTTACTATGTTGGATGATTTTATAACTATTGTTGTTGTTGTTAGTTGCTGTCGTGTCTGACCCATCGCAACCCCATGGACAACATTCCTCCAGGCCTTCCTGTCCTCTACCATCCTCTGGAGCAGTGGTGAAATCCAAATTTTTTTACTACCGGTTCTGTGGGTGTGACTTGATGGGCATGGCAGGGGAAGGATACTAGAAAATCTCCATTCCCACCCCACTCCAGGAGAAGGATATTGCAAAATGTCCATTCCCACCCTACTCGGGCCAGCCAGAGGTGGTATTTGCCAGTTCTCCGAACTACTCAGAATTTCTAATACCAGTTCTCCAGAACCTGTCAGAACCTGCTGGATTTCACCCCTGCTCTGGAGTCCATTTAAGCTCATGCCTACTGCTTCTCATGCCTACTGCTTCGGTGACTCCATCCAGACACCTCATTCTCTGTCGTCCCTTTCTTCTTTTGCCCTCAATCGTTCCCAGCATTAGACTCTTCTCTAGTGAGTCCTTCTTTTTCATTAGGTGACCAAAGTATTTGAGTTTCATCTTCAGGATCTGGCCTTCTAAAGAGCAGTCAGGGTTGATCTCCTCTAGGACTGACCAGTTTGATCGCCTTGCAGTCCAAGGGACTCGCAGGAGTCTTCTCCAGCACCATCGTTCAAAGGCCTCAATTTTTTGGCACTCAGCCTTCCTTATGGTTAAATAACTTTTTTAAAAACCCCAAAAGATGAGTTCTGAAATTGTTCTCAAGCTTTTAGCAGCAGCAGCAGCCACCAAAGATACCTTACTTCCTTTTGTGTAACCAAGATATGTGCCTGTGTATGTTTGCCTCTATGAGTACACTGAGAAGTGCAGGGCAGATGCCTATCGCGGATGTTTTTACTATGTTGGATGATCTTACAACTATTGAGAGTCATTTAATTCTGGCAATAAATAAATGGGGTCAGTTTTGAGTTATGTGAACAATATAGGAAGCATAATTTAAGAATGAGGCAACTGTGAGGATTCTCTCTGCTTCACCTTTAGGAAATCTCACTTTTTCCTTCTCTTGCAGTCCCCAGTCAATCCGATCCATTTTCTGTCTCAGTAATTGTTTTACCTGATTTTCCTAGCAATCCAAATTCAGCCCCATTCTGTTCTTATTTTCAGAGCATGATTATCTTGCCGAGGGCAGTGGATAGAATCAGAAAAGTCAGTAGAGAAACAGACAGTCCAGAAGTTCCAGCATTGCCCCTCCCAAAAAAACCCCACAAGTTTGCTTCAGTTCCAGAAAAAAACAACTTAGCTGTGAAGATGGGTCAACGTCTTGGGTATGAGAAGTATAGAGCTGATCTAGAAGCAGCACGAAGAGTGTGTATAAGCCAGGGGTGAAATTCAAAAATTTTCCCTACCAATTCTGTGAGCGGGGCTTGGTGGGCATGGCAGGGGAAGCATACTGCAAAATCCCCATTCCCACCCCACTCTGGGGCCAGCCAGAGGTGGTATTTGTCAGTTCTATGAACTGCTCAAAATTTCTGCTACCGGTTCTCCAGAACCCGTCAGAGCCTACTGCATTTCCCCCCTGGTATAAGCCCAGAGGCTACAGAGATAAGCAATGGAAGGAAAGAAGGCTCTCCATTATAGAGAAATATTACTGCTGCCTACACACGAGAACTAGGGGATAATTTAAAACAGTGTTTCATAGCATGGTGCCTTCCAGTTGGGCTGAATTGTGAACCCCCAAAACTCCAGCCAGATTTGTTGTTTGAGTATTATAAAATTAGTCCAACGCATCTGGATGGCACCAGGTATGCAAAATGTAGGAAGTTAGCACCCACTCTTCTCCTAAGAAAATGAGATATTTTAGGAAATATTAAAAGGGCAGAATATTCACCTAAAAAGGAGGCAGAAACTCAGCCCCCCCCCCCCCTTTGTCAATAGGCCATTAAGGCCTGGGCCAGTCTATTCAACATAACAAAGATCTACCTCCTTCAGGCAGAGCCATAGTAGGAATTGCCCAAAGCCCCTTCATTACATCATCTCCCAGCAAGGCTCAACCAAGCCTGGGACCCAGACAACCTACAGAGTTACCCCTGCATGGTCCCATGGGAGTCTGACAACCAATCAGATTGCAAGCTCAAATTCAAAAACCCAGAGAGGGCATAAACCCAAGCACTCTCAGCATCTCTGCCCTTTTTGCCCAGGACCTCAAAACCATGTGGTCCCGTCCACCATTAAACCATCTTTCCAAACAGCCACCATGTTTCCAGTGTCTTTCTCCCCACTTGGAACTGAACCCAGATGGACATTTCTTCCAACAATTACATGGCTTCACCTAAGACCTCCTACTTCTTAGCTTACATGTACAATTGCAACTCAATCCTTAGGAGAAATTTTCTATTATAGAGCTCACACAAGTAAGTTTCCCTGGTATATATCAGACTATTAGGAAAATCACAGCAATTTAGGCCAGATCTCATGTTTTGCCTTACATGTAAGCAGCAGCCATCATGTCTTAAATGATCAGAATCAGGTGATATTTTTATTTTTGACAGTGCATTGAGGTAGCTTCCACCCCCATTCCCCACAACTTTATAAGAACAGAATATTCTACTGCAGCAAATTATCTAATAGTTTCTCCAGTATCTTTCGATATAACATTTGAAAATATTCTAGGACCTACAGCATCTTGCTCATGATCCAGTTCTGGTTATTCTTCTCTCATGAATGGTGTTGTTTTAATCAAATCACCAATGGTGGACACTAAATGTAGTGAAAGGCATGAAGAATAGAGTAGATGAACCATATAAGGTTGGGTGCTGGCTAGAAATATGAATTGGAAGGCACCAATACATTCCAGTGGTGTCTATATATATAAAAAGAAAAATATTTTCATCTCTCCCAGAAAATCTTCCAATTAGTTTGTTCTGACCTTGGTAATGGGTTGGCAACTCTTGTATGACCATATCTGCCAATAAATTAAGAGTGAGCCAAATTGAAGCTGAGACTGTAATAAAAGTCTCCTCACAGTGGCCTCTTCCAGGTTCCTCCATTAAGTTTCATTCTGTCTGACGCCATTCTCAGTAGGCAAAATTATCTGAATCAAAGACTTAAATCGGCCTCATTGGAAAGAAAACGCATTGAGAAAGATGTCATCAGTTCTTGACATGACACTAAATGGATCTGGCTTGTTTTTCTTGCCCTCTTGCCCAGATAGAAAGACAGACACACTCATATTGCTTATTGGCACCAGCTAAAAATACAGCATTGACTAAAGGAGAATGGAAAGCAATTTTCTTTTCTTCCAATAAAAGGAAACATTATAATCATTCATGTCCCAAGGTTCTTCCAGGTAGACGAAGGATTAAAGCTAGGATAAAATAACTTGGATATTTTAATGCCCACCCCACATTCTCAGTTACATTTTGAGATGTGTCACTAAGCCTACTTTTATTGATCCAACAGAATTGTAAATGCTTCATGGAGAATTACAGTGTATAAAAAAACCCCTCACAATGTTCAGGAATGAAATAATTTCTTATAACCATTCACGTACAGTAGGTAATTAAATTTAGGCTTCAGAGTACTTGTTCCTTCTCCTCCTGAAAAAAAAATGCCCATCAAAATGTGGTTAGAAAATGAAGTTACTTTCAGAAGGAAACATAATCTATTCCTTTTGGAGCCTTCCCAAACTTTAATGAGATCCAGAAATTAAGTACATCAACTATGAAAAATTACAGAGTAAATGATTTTGTAACAACTTTCAACGTTTTGCATCTGATTCTTCCCAGGCAACATTTCCTGATGATATCTGTGAGCTGAAATTAATAGAGCAGCTCAGCAGTGAAATTCCTTAGGGATGTTTTGCAGCCATTTTCCTCTCTGTTTATTACTATGATTATTTTGTGGTTATTATTAATGAAGAATTGGAATGTATGCATTTAGTTTTAACACAAATGTTTCAGAAGGGCTCACGAATTCATATAAGAAGAAAAAGCTTCAAGCACATTTTGCGAATGATGGATGGATGGATGGGCGGATAGACGAAGCTAAAGAACAGCAGCTATACCAGTGGTGGGTTCGGCCCGGTTCTCCCGAGCCGATAGCAGTGACGATATGATGTCACTGAACTGGTTCTGCCCCTCCCCCACTCCCCGCTCCCCGCGCACCACCCACCCACCACCCACATTATTCTTACCTTTTATTTGGCCCCACCTCCAATCTATTGCTGCCTCCTGAGTCCCAGCTGATGGCTAGAGGGAAAAAAACTGTTTAAACTCTTGCCACGGGGCTTCAAAGGTCCGCCCTACAGCTGATCAGTGTTAAAAGAAAACAAATGAGTAGACTAGTGCCTGCAAAAATAAATGGGTAGACCAGTGCCTGCAAAAATACATGAGTAGATCAGTGCCTGCAAAAATAAATGGGTAGACCAGTGCCTGCAAAAAATAAATTGGTAGATCGGTACAGCTCTGCAAGCAATTAAAAGCCTGGTAGACCAGTATCTCTGCTAAATCCTAAATAATTGTCACATGACCATCAAGCCACACCCACAAAATAAGCCACACCCACAGAACCGATAGTAAAAAATGTTAGAACCCACCCCTGAGCTATACACATAGTAACTTCTCACAACAACAGTTAAGACCATGTCCAATTGAAGTGGGGAGAATAAAGCTGGAAATCTATCAAGATACAAGTATGTGGTGCCTCCTCCTTGCAGACTACCACTGAACTCACAGTTGCTAGAGATTATATTTTTCCAGGTCAATCAGATGGCTTTAATTTTAATTTAATGGTTTTTTCCTGTGTCTTCAAATATTCCAGATGCATGCAGAATTTCATTAGACATGGTTTTGCCCAAACTGGTCCATAATTAAACCGCTATAATTTGTGAAATCTGATTAATTTGAGGAGCTGAGGGTATTATTTTTGTGTTCTTGATTCCACACTGCAGATGAATACGATCTCTGTATTCTTGACAGGATTTCAATCCGTGATGCTTTCTCTAAGTTTGGTCCAGTCAGTCTCTTCTGCTTAATTTCCCATAGACTGGTCCACCATTTTTTCTTGATAAATCAAGAAGGCCACAAGTTCACAAGTGTAAGAGTGTATGCCAGAAAAGATGGGTCAGACTATATATATTCTGCAATTTTGGATCGGAGGTTACTACCATGTTTCCCCAAAAATAAGACCCGGTCTTATTTATTTTTTCCCCACCAAAAGAGGCATTAGGTCTTATTTTCGGGGGATGTCTTCCACTGTCTCACCTTGCGGTGGCATCAATAGCCCCGTCCAGCAGAAGCCGGCCCACTTCTTCTGCGGCTGCTTGCCACCACTCACACGTGGCGTCCCTGGCCTCTGTTTCGCCATCAGCAGCCTCCAGGAAAGGCCTCACCTCACAGGCTTGTTGTGGGGAAAATAGAAGGAGGAAGGTATGTTAGATATCTAACACACCTTCCTCCTCCTATTTTCCCCACAACAAGAAGCCTGTGAGGTGAGTTGGCCTGAGAGAAAATGGCTGGCCGAAGGTCACCTAGCAGGCTTTCATGGCTAAAGCAGAACCTGAGCTCAGTTTCCCACTTTCTAGCTTGGTGTCTTAACCACTAGACCAAACTGGTTTTTTGCACTACAATATCCACCACACTCTTCTAGCATTTGGTGGGAAAGAGTGAGCAAGTGCTGGAAGAGGGAGGATTTGGGCCTAGTTTTTTCTAGCTGCAGCCCTGCACTTTAATGCCCTTAAGGCAGGGGTGTCAAACTCGATTTCATTGAGGGCCACATCAGGGTTGTTTTTGATCTTGGGGGCCCAGGGTGGGCGTGGCCAGGGTGGACGTGGCCAGTTCAATGCCACAGATGTCAGGGGCACCTATGGTGGCCCAAGTGCTCTGCCAGTGAAAACAGGTTCCCGAGCTCCGTTTTCAGCTGCGACAGCCTCCTGCAACCCTCTGCCGGCGAAAACACAGATCGGGAGAGCTGCACAAAGCCCTTGCAAGCTCTGTTTTCGGCTGCGACAGCCTCCTGCAACCCTCTGCCAGAGAAAACAGAGCTCTGTTAGAGGGACTGTGGGCCAATCCTTCACTGTTTCCAGGGCAGCTCCACAGGCCCTGGGCCTTGAGTTTGACACCCTTACCTTAAGGTATACCAATTCTACCTCTAAGTATGGCTCAAACATGCCATGACAACATCCAACAGCTGACAGTAGTCAATGACAGCTGCGAAGTTGAGAAACACTGGTTTAGATGCTAAAAAGGACTCAAAATATTGTTAACGTGCTTAGCTGGAGATTATTCCGTCTTAGACAAGTCTGGACAAATTCCTGGTTGTCCTTGGCTCCTTATGGTTTCAATAAGAATTTATAGACCTGAAAGCCATCTGCATCACGTTGCAGCTCTTCAAGGCCGATGTAAGTGCAATGAAGGGGAACAAAGGCACACAAAGGAAACGTGTGCTCCCTGCCTCTCTAAAGGGCACCGTTTATAATTGGAGGAACAAGGCAGCCTCTTCACAGATGACATTCATTGCTCACGAACACCTCCAGGGATAACTGCTGAGAACGTAAAAGAAATTAATTGCCCAGTCCTCTCTTAGCATGTTTCCCATGATAAAAACATACTGTGGGCTTTGCTGAATAGTATGAAGGCATCCCAGGTTATTTGAAGCAGGTTCTGACAGGTTCTGGAGAACAGGTAGCGGAAATTTTGAGCAGTTCAGAGAACTAGCAAATACCACCTCTGACTGGCCACAGAGTGGGGTGGGAATGGAGATTTTGCAGTATCCTTCCCCCAGGAGTGGGGAGGGAATGGAGATTTTATAGTATCTTTCTCCTGCCACACCCTCCAAGCCACGCTCACTATGCCCACCAAGCCACGCCCACAGAACCGGCAGTAATAAAATTTGGATTTCACGACTGATTTGAAGGCATCGCTCTCATCTGCACCTGAATTACATCTTCTTGGTGCTGCTGGAAAGTGCTCTATCGTGGGCATCGTAGCTCCGAGGATTTAACAGAAAGTACAAATTCCCAAGGCAGCCAAAGATGTATGTCCACTGCAGAAAATAAGCTCTATATTTTTAGTTTGAGTGCACCAAGCTGGAGATGCTTGTTCACCCACCCCATTCTGACACGGCGAGCATCAGATTTGTATTTCTTCTGACTCCTCCCTCCATCAATCTTCTAAAAACTCATGTGAAAATAAAACCAGTCTGGGATCTCTGGCCTGGTTTTCCTTCTGAATGACAGATCTTTCCTGCCCCTGAGCTCACCACATCTTTCCAAGCACAAAAGTCAAAGCGTCCTTCTTCATAGCTGAGGATGGGAAATATATTTGTGGTTTTGGGGAAGAGGCAGAGATGATATCAGTTCAGGGCTGGGTTAAGTGCCATCTTCTCAGCGGACCAAACGACTATTAAAAGTGCTCAGTGCTTTGAGGAACATTATTGGCCTCTGATTCTTTCTGCTAGCCGCCTCTGCCTACTCATCCTAAAACTTCTCCTTCAATGGACTTGACCTGGGGTGCTCAGGTAAAGATTATATTACCTGAGACTTCTCAGGAAACAACAACTGAATGAAAAACTGCTGGTGACCTTCTACCGCTGCACCATAGAGAGTATTTTAACTTACTGCACCTGTGTATGGTTTGCCAATTGCCCAGTGACAGATAGGACAGCGCTCCAGAGGGTTAACATCATTGCCCAGAGGATCATTGGTTCCCCTCTTTGGAAGAGCTTTATAGCTCCCGCTGCCTTAAGTAAGTTCAAAACATTCTTAAAGATCCATCTCATCCTGGGCACCCTTTTTTTGAACTATTACCATCCGGCAGACGGTACAGGTCAATAAAAACAAGGACAAATAGGCTGAAAAACAGCTTCTATCCCAGAGCAGTAACTATATTGAATTCTACTGCATAGTGCAATATTAATGCAATATCAGAGGTTTTCAATACAATTGTATAGAATGTGAAGGATGTGTGGTTTTGTTTTATTTTTTATGTGTAATGTTCACTGAAGATGGCATTTAATTTCATTGTATGAGGTGCAATGATGATAAAACTAACTTCAATGGCATATTTGCAGAACACACTAAGTCTTGCAGTGGTTTGGTTGACAGGGTTATCCAGAGGCAGGCCGTGGATGAAATTAGGATCAAAGAGAAATGTCGGAACCATGGTTTGGAATCATGGCTGCTCGTGTCTTAACTTACTTTGACATGTCGCCTAAGTACAAAGTGGTGCTTGTGGTGAAGCCACCATCACACTCCATGAAAATGAGATGGAAGAAGTGCAAATTAGATGTGCTGTGATACAGAATTATAAAATCACACATGTGGAAAATATAAATAAATATCTACAGACCCCTCACATCATGGACATAAATTGTTTCACCCTCAAAAAGATGCTATAGGGCACTGCACACCAAACAACTAGATACAAGGACAGTTTTTTCCTGAATGCCATCACTCTGCCTAACTCCCACAACACAGTCAAATAATTTACTAAAACTGTGTTACTATTATTCTTCTCTTTCTTATTAGTATCTATTCCCACTTATTATTATAAACATGTTGCTTGTATCTTTCAATTCTATTGTTTTGATTTGTTTCCTAGCACAATTTGATAGCTTATTAGTAACCTTGACTACCACTAAATGTTGTATCTTTTTATTCTTGATGAATGTATTTTATTCTCCTTATGTACATTGAGAGCATATACACCTAAGACAAATCCCTTGGGTGTCCAATCACATTTGGCCAATAAAGATTTCTATTCTGTTCTGTTCTGTTCTGTTCTGTTCTGTTCCGTTCCGTTCCGTTCCGTTCCGTTCCGTTCCGTTCCGTTCCATTCCATTCCATTCCATTCCATTCCATTCTAAATAAATAAATAAAAATCTAAGCTAAAATGAAGGGATTTGAGACTGATAAAAATAAATTATAAAATACTTTTTATTATACCTTATTCTGCTATCATCTCCAGTGGTGGTGGGCATTCATTCAAAGAGTTTCAAAAAGTGCTAAATCAGGGGTCAGCAACCTGTGGCTCTGGAGCTACATGCGGCTCTTTCACCCCTCTGCTGCAGCTCCCTGTCACTCAAAATATGCGTCACAACCACCAATGTGCAGCACCTGCTGGCATGCGATTTATTGAGCTTTTCAACCCCCAGTAGACCAACCATGGATAAATCCAAGAAAAGAAAAGTTTCAGAAGAAAGCAGAACATTTAATTCAACTACATATGCTAGTTTTGTGGCTGCTCAAGAAATAGGCACGGGAGGGGTTTTGTGGCTCCCGGTGTTTTCTGTGGGAAAAGGGTCCAAATGGTTCTTTGAGTGTTTAAGGTTGCAGACCCCTGAGCTAAATGAATGCATGGAAGTTTTGTGCTGTGAATGGCAACTAATCAAGGTTTGATTCTGTTCTTCTGAATCACCAGGATCGTGGCTTAAATTCCGTCTGCTGGAGAGAACAAGTGAAAGAGTGTTACTGTTCTCCAAGCCTTCTTAAGATATACATATTTTTCTCAACCCACACATAGCCCTCAGTTGTCCGAGGGGAAAACTGTTAACTGAAAATGAACTAAATGGACACACTCGAGGAATTTCCCAACTGATTGATGTGGTTTCACTTTTTGCTCAATGAGTCTGTCAGATACAGGAAATACTCCCCATTCACAGTTTCCCACTTCCTGCATTAGCAGCTGTCTGTTCAATCTAGAGATGGGACTTTACAAGCAGCCCAAACCTCTGGCTGCTCTGCAACCACAGGATACATGTGAGCATATCTCCTGGTTCTAGTTTTGGAATGGAGAAGCCTGTGTCCTCATCACAGCCCCTTGTCCTGGAATCCTCTGGAACAGGGGTCTCCAACCTTGGCAACTTTAAGCCTGGTGGACTTCAACTCCCAGAATTCCCCAGCCAGCTTTGCTCTGGAAAGTGATTTGCGTGCCACACTTGGTGAAAAGATGAGGAGGAAGCCCATCCTTTTTGGGAAACAGCTTCCAACAGTTTGCAAAATCCAAAGGGCCGTAGTGTGGAAGAGCTCAACAACTTCCTTGCTTCTGGTTTGCCGTTGACTTCCCCTATTCCCATTGAAATACTTGATCAAAATGCTCTTGTTTAAAGAATTCTCATTCATTCATAAATTCATAAAAGAACTACAACTAGTAAAATTCCCAGCTCCTTATAAAAATTTGAATGTAGTATTTCCAAGTTCTAGCTTAAGCACCGGGCTGGATTTTTCACATCCACGGTACAAAAATTAATCTCGTTTTAATTTCTCTTCAGCCTCTACAGAGAAGAATAATAAACATAAGTTGCTTCCTTCCAGAAATACACCCAAGACCACCCCTGTTTCCTTCCAGGAGGGCAAAGAAATGAGCTCCAAGTAATACATCTTCACAAGCTTAGCATGGATGCCGCCCTACAATTTGTCAAGCTACATTCATGCAGATAAGTTAGTTAGCTACTCCTTTGTTGGTAATACTTCATAATAGATCATTCTTGGATATTGCTTTTCAAGATCTTAAATCTTGTAACAATCCCTAACTAAGATATTTCAATAAAGGAGATGTTTCGGCTAGCCAGCAATGCAAAAGGAAGAGAAATAAGGAAGACCTATCTCCATAACTTCTTCTAAATGGGAATGGAGTTTTAAAATTGATGGACTCTCTTTATGCAAGTAAATGAATGAAGTGAAGGGGCTCCATCCTACTCACCATCACTCATGCTTTAATCACCTCCATTTTTGAATAGTAGATGTTGTAAGAAAGGCAGTTGAAGGGAGCCTTCCTCGTCAAATTTCCTGAGATATAGCTAGCTTTCTTAAGAGAACTTATGGTTGGAGTCAAGAAGGCCATTCCTCACAAAGACATACAGCAAAACCAGGGGTGAAATGCTCCCGGTTCGGACCACCCGATCCGGTAGCGATGGAGGCGGGTGGTTCGGAGAACCGGTAGCAAAAATCCCTGCCCCGCCTCCATGCCCAGCTGAGCCGCACAATCATCAGAGGCTTTTTTTTTTACTTTTAAAAGCATTTTTTCTACAACCCCTTCGGCCAAAAAAATGCTTTTAAAAGTAAAAAAAAGCCTCTGATGATCGCGCGGCTCAGCTGGGATCGTCAAAGGCTTTTAAAAGAAAAAAACCCTTTTTTTCTTTTAAATGCCTCTGATGATCCAAGCTGAGTTGCCTGATCGGCAGAGGCTTTTTTAAAAAGCTTCGGCCATCAGGCAACTCAGCTGGGATCGTCAGAGCCTTTTGAAAGCATTTTGTTTACAACCTCTTCGCCGAAAATGGTTTTAAAAGTTAAAAAAAAAATTGGCCACACCCACCCAGTCACATTACCCCCCCCACCAAGCCACGCCCACAGAACTGGTAGTAACAAATTTTAGATTTCACCACTGAGCAAAACCATAGGTGCATCAAGTCTAATTGTGGCACAAACCCAATTAATTTTATTTATTAGATTATTTTTTACCCCACCTTTATTACTTGTACACGATAAGTAACTGAAGATGACAAACATTCCTAATACTTTCCTTCCTCCTCTTATTTTCCCCATAACCACTCCTGGTGGGGTGGGGTAGGGTGAGCTGAGAGAGAGAGAGAGAGAGAGAGTGACTGGCACATCACCCAGCCTAAGGTGGGACTAGAACTCACAGTCTCTTGTCTATGGAGATTCTCAGTCATCCAAGTCATGGTTGTCCCAAAGATACTTTTTCAAGAGGCAACTGGATTTTCTTGTTTTCCTTTGAAGACGTTTCGCTTCTCATCCAAGATGCTTCTTCAGCTCTGACTGGACGGTGGAATGGAAGGATTTATATTCCTTGCAGACAGCTGGTCATTTGGCATTCTTTTAGAGCCTCCTGGTTTCTAGGCAGACACCTCAACCACCACACCAACCTGGCTTTCTCTACAGACTTACTGTACTGTAATGCTAAATTTTCAATCTTTGTTTCCACTATATCCATGAGGGTGAACCTATGGCACACTTGCCACAGGTGGCATGCGTAGCCATATCGGTGGGCACGCGAGCTCAGCGGAAGTTGGCAAATGGGCAGTTTCCGGCCTCCTGAGGGCCTCCGGGGGGGTGGGGAAGGCCATTTTGGCCCTCCCCAGGCTCCTAGAAAGGCTCTGGAGCCTGGGGAAGAGAGACCATGCCATCGTGTGCCAGAAGCGGGGGATCACGAGTGCATGCGCAGGGGCGGGGTGCATAGAATTATGGGTGTGGGCACACGTGCACGTGACCCCCCGGCACGCGATGGCAAAAAGGTTGCCATCACTGCACTGTATCATAAGCCTATGGGTTTCCCTCATCCAGCATAAATGCTGATCGCAGCAAAGGCATTCAGTTACAAAATAATTCGTAATCTGTTAGCCTCTATGCCTTCCCAATGCTTTTATTTTTCATTTGAAGACACATGAAATTGGAGAGGCGAAACGACATCATCTATTTCCCTTCCCCTCTTGGTTCCTGCCACGGGTGGGACGTGAAATGTGATCGTTTGTGTAAACAGAACTTGAATCGTCCATCTCCTCTCCTGTTCAGCTTGGCTGCTTGAGACTTTCAAAGGTCATCTCTATAATTGAACTTGGAAGAAAAAGACCACTCCTCTCACCCTTGTTGGTGAGGGCATGTGGCTTTTCTGATAGAAGGATCAAATGATGATCAGCAAGGTTCACACATCTAATTTAACAGTAAGATCCTAAAAGTTTAGTGGATTTCTCAGATGAGCAATGTTATAAAATTGCAATCTTAGTAAGTGAAATAGATAAGCAGGGTTGGCGCCATCTGAGAAAAGGCAGGTGTCTTAGTTTTCCTTGATTTCTGATTTCTTCCTACCAGGAAAATTGCATGTAATGCTTAAAGCCAACTAGAATTTAATGCCAAGTAACAGCTGGTTCTGATATTTTCAAAAGTAAGGCAACAAGCATCATTTATCTCTGCATCCTTTCTTAAGTGCAACTGCAAACTGTCTCAGAACTTAAGTGAACCAATTTGAATGTCTATAGCTTACTTTTACATTCTTTACAAAAACTGAAATGAGGCAGACGTCTGTCCGTGTCACAGATAAATGCCTGACCCATGCCAGTGTCTTGCTGGACACAGGGAAAGCAGGGGTTAAATACAACACCCATCCTACCCACCTCCTCGTTTAGCCACACCTTACCTTAGTCTCCGCCTCCCGGGTACATAAGGGGCATCCCACGCTGGTCCAGGCGCTCTACCAGACTTTACCTGTAATGAACAAGTACATGTATGAATAAAGATACCATCATTAGAAATACTTATGTCTACGTCCGTTATTGGGGTCAGATCCTTGAAAACTATAAAATCCGGAGGTTTAAACATCGGTGATTATCTTCCTCTTTATAGCCACTTGTTTTAGTTTTGTTTTGTCCATCTTTTAAAGGTTTCTGAAGAACCTGCACAATGGTTTATGACCTTGAAATGGTCCAGTAAAGGTTTTATCAAAAACAATTTTAATAGAAAAGAATTTCTACAGATCAGGGTTGAGCTGTGGAGTCCTTGGTACTCTCTGACCTTGGTTGTTTCTTTGCAAACATTTCATTACCCAACTAGGTAACTTCATCAGTGCTAGTGAGTGTGGGGTTTGCTTTCTGTCTATATACAGTAGCTTTCCCTGCCAGTGTTGGTAGGGGTGTGATTTTGTCATTGGTATATTTAGGGTATTATTTTTGGCTTGATTGTTTGGGTCCTAGGTATGTGGTCTTTAATTTCAGTGAGCTGAAAATTCTATAAGTTGAAGACTCATCTCTGCTCAATTTGAATGATTTTGGGTAATTTTGGTACCAAAATTTGGGTAATTCTGCCCTAAAATATTTCTCTTTTTTAATATCATTGCACAGATTTTTCATGGCTAGAATGCAATCACCTAACAGAAGTTTTGGATTTTGCAACCTTTAATCCGTGACCGTCCTTCCAGAAACTTGTAAGAGTTGGAATCAACATCTGGAAGATACGGAGTTGCCCACCTTGGACTGTCTGTTTTGTGAGACACAACAT
The DNA here is from genome assembly GCA_012654045.1 of Ptyas mucosa. Classification (NCBI taxonomy): domain Eukaryota; kingdom Metazoa; phylum Chordata; class Lepidosauria; order Squamata; family Colubridae; genus Ptyas; species Ptyas mucosa. The sequence continues at coordinate 11,569,997 of WNWU01000033.1, read as the reverse complement.
TTCAGTGTTTCTCCAGCTGCTAAATACCCAGTGTCACATCTTTAAAGATCAAGCCTCACATCATAGTCTTTTCACAGACATTCCAAGAGGTCAAGAATTAGAGTTGGAATGGATCTTGATGGATCGATCTTGATTAGATCACTTCAAAATATTCAGAGGTGGGCTATCTTTGATCTCAAAACACCCTTTCCTAGTGCCATTCCAATGATCTGGGGATGTAACATTCCAGAATTGTCTTTAATTTAGCCTCAGGGTTTCTATTTAATTATCAAAACCATTAACTAATATAGAAAAGTGAATCACAAAAGTGCACACTAATTAAAGACTAATAAGAATATGCTGCGTTGTAGAAAGGATTCTATTTTATTTCTCATCTCCTAGAAAGAAGAATTTAATGACTAAATATCCCACCACAGTTCAACAGGCTGTGGGTGGTTGACATGATAGTACTCAACAATTAAAGTGTGCCAAAAAACAGAATCGAAATAAACATGATACAAACTATGAAATAGATTAAAAATTAGAAAATCAGCCCAGCTAAAGAATTCATAAACTCCAATGGAAAAAAATGATGGCCTTTACACCTTTAAATCTTAGGAAACAGATTGTTCCCAAAACTTGGGGCAACTGCTAAATAATCCTGGCTTCTTGGCTTTGCAAAGAAGAAGAATAGTTTGGTTATGAATTTGCTAATTGTTTTCTAAAACTGCAGGTAAGAGACTAGATCAGTGTTTTTCAACCTCAACAAGTTTTAAGTTTTATGGAACGCAACTCCCAGAATTCCCCGTCTAGACATCACTAAACTTGGCCTTTAGTTCCCTCTTCAGTAGTGAAAATGTTGGACTTTGAAGTTGTAATTGTTCTGCCTTGCAAGCCCCCGGACTCATAAAATGAATGGCTGATTGTCTATATTGTCTAGCAAGGCAGTGATCCTTGTCAGATCAACGTCCTTTGATCTGGAACGGCATTGACGGTTGAAAGGTCCCAAATGAAGCATCTAACACGCTCTCCGTGTTTTTCTTTTCCACTCATGCACTCCCTCATGCTATGTCATCCATGGGCATCTTCTTCCACAGAGCTATGCATACATGCGCTAACATCTGCATTTGCTCAACGGTTCCAGGCCAACACCCACCCAGGTACCTCCAGCTTCTGGCTGCAGAAGAGAAGCTTCTGTTTTTCTCTCGCTGACCAGACTTCTGAGGCATTCCTGCTTCCCCCTCCCCAGCTTTTCAAACCCTTTCCCTTCCCTGAAGTGACCCGTGGAAATGGGACTGTGCCAAAAGCAGTATGTGGTCCAATTAATAAGCTCTTGAGCAACTTCAGCCGGACAAATAGAAAAGCAGAGAGAGAGAGAAAGAGAGAGAAGAAAGGAGATTTGTGTTTACTCTCCTTCCCAAGATCTCCCCCTAGAATTAAAAGGCTACAATTTGCTAATTTTGTGGTTGCTAGTTCAGTTACTCATATATCCTTCCTATGTGTTGCTTTCTAGATTCATTTGTCAGGGTTCCACGGTAATCTCTAAATAAAAAAAAAACCCTTAGCATTTCCTCTTACAAATTTCTAAGACTGTATTATCATTATAATTATTATTAACATTCCATACACATATTAATCTCAAAACTATCTTTATCGTACTGTCTTTCCGGCCTTCCCTGGCTATCTCTAAATATTCCTGGGCAATGTGTCCTAGGGCTTTTAACTTGTTCCTCTGCAGTAATATATATTTGATTAAGTTCTTTGGGCCTTCTAAGTTTTCACATCACACCTTTAATAATGCCTAAAACTCTTGAAGGTTGCCTCCTATGTAGTAACTCAAAAGAGCTAAATTTTGTTAATGCCTGGGGAATTATCTTGTAGGGAAACAATAGAAAAGGCAGCCACATATCCCAATGTTTTGAGTCCTGGCCTGCATATTTCTTGATATTTCTGGTTCGCCCTTTCCGTAAGAATAATTGCCTGTGGATAAGAACTTGAGAACTTCCAATATCTCAGGGGCTGCCACAAAGAAGAGGGAGTCAAGCTATTCTCCAAAGGACAAGAAGCAATGGATGGAAACTCATCAAGGAGAGAAGCTACTTAGAACTAAGGAGAAATTTCCTGACAGTGAGAACAATTAATAAGTGGAACAACTTGCCTCCAGAAGTTGTGAATGCTCCAACACTGGAAGCTTTTAAGAAGATGTTGGATAACCATTGGTCTGAAGTGGTGTAGGGTTTCTTGCCTAAGCAGGGGGTTGGACTAGAAGACCTCCAAGGTCCCTTCCAACTCTTATTCTATTCTATTCTATCTTGAGAGGAGGGTTAGGCTGGAAGACAATGACCTATTGACTTTGCAAACTGACCAGAGAGTGCTGTAAAAAATGGGGCAGTCTAAGTGCTATTACTATTAACTTACAAAGATATCAGCAGGATGAGCTGTTAGATTTTATTTGTATCCTGCCTTTATTATTTTTACAAATAACTCAAGGTGGCGAGCGTATTCAGCACATCTTCTTCCTATTTTCCCCCTAGCAACAACATTGTGTCTGTAGGCAACTATAACATGGAACTGAATTTTCCTACCAGGAAATTATCGGTAGTCTTTGATTTATGACCACAACTGAGGCCAAAATTTCCTGTAGCTAAGTGAGTTTTGCCCCATTTTATGCCTTTTCTTGTCACAGTTGTTAAGTGGATCACTGAAGTTGATAAGTTTGTAACCCAGTTATTAAGGGAATCTGGCTTTTCCCCATTGACTTTGCTTGTCAGAAGGTCACTAAAAGAGATCACATGACCCCAGGACACTGCAACCGTCATAAAAATGAACCAGTTGCCAAACGACTGAATTTTGATCACATGATCATAGGGATACTGCAATAGTCATAACTGTGAAAAATGGTCATAGGTCACATTTTTCAATGCTGTTGTAACTTTGAATGGTCACTAAATGAACTGTTGTACGTTGAGGACTACCTGTACATTTCTTGAACAGGGCTTAGTGGTCCAGATGTCCAAGTCTTAATTTGGTACAACCTCTGTGCATTTTGGCTCGTTTTGCTTTTCATATGCTTCTCTTCCCTCGTTTCTGACAGCAGTTCTCCAAATGCTGTTATTGTTGTTGCCTGGAAAACATCAGAAAGGCAAGCGAATTTTGACATTTTCTTAGAAAAGTATCTGTTCTTCCTCTGTAAAAAGGCCACGGAAAGGTTTGGTCAATGATTTGCTGCTTAGAAACAAAAATATTTGAATATTTGTTCACAGCACAGACTGCCATTAACAATGTACAGTAGTATGATAAGTATAACAATTTAGTATAGCAATGTAGAGTTGGGTAATCTTCAGCAGTTCCCAATATATACAGTAGTGGCCAAAATTGTGGAAACTTTTTGGGAAAAGTGTGTTTTTGAGGTTTGATGGCTAATAACACCACTTTTTTTGGGGAGTTTCAAGATAATCATATTCCACTGCTAGAATGGCCTGGGAATAGCCCAGACCTTAACCAATTGAAAATCTATGGAGCCGACTAAAGAAACTTGTTAGTCACAAGCAACCCAGCAATAACAGCCAGTTAATAGAAGCCATCATTCAATCTTGGTTTCACATGATAACAGCTGCAGAACTAAAAGACTAGGTTCACTCCACGGGAAGATGTTGTAAGGCCGTAATTCATGCGAAACGTTACCCAACTAAGTATTAACTGACATGGTGATAATTTTTGTATATCTCATTTTTTCTATGGTGACAATTTTTTTATATCTTGTTTTTTTCTACGTGTTTCCCTTTTCTTCTTTATAATGTAACTACTATTCTAATAAAAAATCCTTTATAAAAGTTATTGCATTATATTCTTGATTAAATTATCTTTCCATTGATATATAATTTTATGGTACTACTAAAAAGAAAGTGGTATTATTAGCTAGTTTTAGAAAATACACTTTTCACAAAAGGTTTCCGCAATTTTGGCCACTACTGTATGTGAAATATTGCAAATTACTGTCTTGTATCCCAGAGATTTCCTTTTGCATCAAGCCCAGCCATTCAGGAAGGTTAGATAGCTAACCTACCCTATTTCCCCAAAAATAAGACCCAACCAGAAAATAAACCCTAGCGTGATTTTTCAGGATGCTCGTAATATAAGCTCTACCCCCCAAATAAGCCCCAGTTAAGATTGTCAGCAGACAGAGGCGTTTAGTACTGTACACCCCCCCCAAAAAATAAGAACTGGAAAATAAGCCATAATGCGTCTTTTGGAGCAAAAATTAATATAAGACCTGGTTTTATTTGGGGGGAAACACAGTATTAAGAAAACAGAGTCCATCTACTGTTCACAACTGGGTCTCCATGTAACGTCTGAATCCAACCCAAACTACTTAGCAGTGTTTCAAGAAATTCTTAGCAACAAATTTTAGCAACAAATCTTGAACCAATCCTAAATGCCCATGTGAAATATCCCTAGAGGGGATGTTTCTGCCCAGGTTCAGCAAGGAACACTAAGAAATTATTCAGCAGCTAAACGAGCGAAAAAACTTCCCTAAAGGAAGCATGTTGGAAAAGCTACCTTTGAATATCAGAGTTGAATATTTGTTCTTCATTAGCTCCTCTGAATACTGACATTTGATCGACTGCAGGCTTTAATCAAAAATTAACTGACAGCAGGGCAACACAGTTGATTTCATTACAGGAAAATAAATGTAATTGCTGCAAATTAGGCTACTAAAAACATCGGAGTACTTCATCTCAGCTGTCAGATGCTAAAAATATTTTACAAAATCCTGCTGAGTGGTGGAAGTGGGTAGAGAGCATGGTTAAAGCAACATATTTTATGCTGAATGAAAATCTAAGGGAATTTAGCAGTGCATCCAATTTTGAGGTTTCTTGCTCAGTTTTTATTCCAGTTGGAGTCTTCCCCATGTAAAAACTTACCATGTTTTCCCAAAAATAAGACCCTGTCTTATATTTGTTTAACCCCGAAAAAAGCACTTGGTCTTATTTTCGGAGAGGTCTTATTATTTTGGGGTGCGTGGAGCAATATGGGACTCCTCTTGCAGTCTTACCTGATTTCCAGCTCTGCGTTTAAATATTTTCAGGGAGGGCTTATTTTCGGGCTGAGGCTTATTTTAGTGCATGCACTCAAAAGCCCGATTGGTCTTATTATCAGGGCATGTCTTATTTTGGGGAAAACAGGGTAGTAAAAGCAGAGTCTAGTTCAGTAGATAAGTTACATGTCTATATTTTGAAGCTTTTCACTCATATTTTTAAAGAACTGCTTCTGAAATCTGATGTTTGTTCATGGGAGTCAGTAGTATATCATTCTTCTTTCTCAGAGACCTTTTCTCTCTTCCATCTTTATTTCTTGTTTTTAAGGAATAAGTCTCACTCAAAATGAGCTGAATTCCCAATAATTACAAGGATATCAGCGTAATGTGGTTTTCAAATAGAAAAGTTTTACCTCTAGAGTATGTTTTTTTTCAACTTCCTAGCCTAACTTTGTTATTCACTACTTCAGTCATTTATGACTCTGTAATCCAATGGGCATCATTTTGCCAGGATTATTTGTCACTAATTGGGTTCTCTAGTTTATATGAATAGTAATACAGTGGCACATAGACACCTAGTCCTCTTTTAAAATTGCTTTTGCTTGTCAATATAACATTTCTGCACTTTTGTTCAGGTTAGTTATAGTTCTTTTCCCAGGAAGTGGACATCTCATGAAATAGTTATACTCACCATATAACATTTTAAGCCTAGGAAGCAGTGGTGGGATTCAGATTTTTTAACATATGGTTCTGTGGGCGTGGCTTGGTGGGTGTGGCATGGCTTGGTGGGCGTGGCTTGGTGGGCATGGCAGGGGAAGGATATTGTAAATTCTCCATTCCCACCCCACTCCAGGGGAAGGATATTGTAAAATCTCCATTCCCTCCCCAC
>WNWU01000033.1:11543943-11556845 GCA_012654045.1 Ptyas mucosa | reverse complement strand
TAATAATAATAATAATAATAATAATAATAATAATAATAATAATAATATAATTGAGCGGGTCCAGAGGTATTTCACGGGGAGAGTCCTCCACTCCTCTGTTCACAATAGAATCCCTTATGCCACCAAGCTTGAAAATTTTGGGCTTGGACAACCTGAAACTACGCTGCCTACTGTCTGACCTAAGCATAGTACACAAAATTGTCTGCTACAACATCCTACCTGCCAACAACTACTTCAGCTTCAACCTCAATAAAACCTGCTCCAAACTCGATTTGGAAAATACAACTTCAGCAACAGAGTGGTCAACGCCTGGAATGCTCTACCTGACTCCATTGTTATATCCTCAAACCCCCACAGCTTCAACCTTAAACTGTCTACCTTGGACCTCACCCCATTCCTAAGAGGTCCGTAAAGGGGATGTGCATAAGCGCACCAGTGTGCCTACCATCCCTGTCTTACTGTCCCCATTTATTTGTATTCATTTCCTATGTTCATGTCCATGTTTATACTTATACCTGTTATCTTGTAAATGTTTGACAAATTAAATAAAATTAAAAAAAATAAAAAAAATAAAATTTAAGCCTGTCTCAGGCCTAAGCCTGAAGGTCTTAAGCCTGAGATCAAAATGAAGATATGGGAACATAGCAAAAAAAAAAAAGGATATGTTTCTGTCATGGGCATATGGGATGAAATCTATGTTCCAAAGGGAACTAAACAAACAGCTCCAATATGCATCCTCCGCATTTTGCTTCTACTGGAATCCTCTATTCCTTTGGAATTCTCCAAGGAAGCTACAGTTTTACACACTGTAAAGCTACAGGAAGCTGCAGTGTGGTAGACTTTCACAATCGTGTTGGACTTCCAGTTTAAATGCTCCATTGTTAAACCTTGCATACATATTTTTCCAAGACTTTTTCCATACCAATTATGGCAATAGATGGCATCCATGTCTCAGTCTGTAATATCCACTTTCCAAAATTCTATCAACTGTTCCAGTGCACGTTAATTGTAATTTTGCAAGCTTGTTGAAGAAATACAAATTCCACCCACCCACCTCCAAAAATAAGAGCCACCCAGACTATTCTGCTGAACTTGTCGATCAAAAGGTCGGCAGTTCAGCGGTTCAAATCCCTAGTGCCGCGTAATGGGATGAACTCCCGTTACTTGTCCCAGCTTCTGCCAACCTAGCAGTTCGAAACCACGTAAAAAAGGCAAGTAGAAAAATAGGGACCACCTTTGGTGAGAAGGTAACAGCGTTCTGTGTGCCTTTGGCGTTTAGTCATGCTGGTCACATGACCATGGAGACGTCTTCGGGCAGCGCTGGCTCTTCGGCTTTGAAACGGAGATGAACACCGCCCCCTAGAGTCAGAAACAACTAGCACATATGTGCGAAGGGAACCTTTACCTTAACATAAAGTGAGGAAACAAAAAGAAATTCTGCCTGATCTGAATCTTACAAACCACACCAGATATTAGAACCAGTTGGGATGGTATTTTTGTTTGCTTTCTCTTCTGCTAAGAGAAGTCTATATTTTAATGATGATCGGGGATAGTTTCTCCCAAAATATTTCTGAAACGCTCTAGTTCCAAATCTTTATGAAAGAAGAAGACAGCTTAAAAGTGAACATGATTTGGACAAATCATTTTTACAAGTTGGTTCAAGATATTGTGCAATTTAAGAGACAGCAAATGGATGTCCATCTAATTCCTAAATACTCTTGTTCTATGATGACCCTCTTGGCCTTAAGAGGGCAGTTATGACTTGCCCCAAAGGTGCTTTTGCAAAAGGCAACTGAACTTTGTTTTTCCTTGAAGATGTTTCGCTTCTCATCCAAGAAGTTTCTTTAGTTCTGACTGAAGCTTCTTGGATGAGAAGCAAAATGTCTTTAAGGAAAAACAAACTCCAGTTGCCTTTTCAAAAAACACCTTTGGGACAACCAGGACCTGGATGACTAAGAATCTCTACAGGCAGTTAAGAAGAAGAAGTGAAGATTTGTTTATTTCAAAGGGGTTTGAACACTAATGGTGAAACGTCTCCTTAATTAGTGTTTTGTAAATGGGTTTGCTATTAGATTTTATTTTAGTTTTAAGGTTGGCTTGTTGCATTATTGTAAACTGAATCACAGTAGTACACAGTATACAAATTGTATATATTAATAAGTCATCTATCAATCTGAATTTAAAGAAACATAAATGGTGGCACAAAATGCATTTGGATGAAGGTGCTAACGTTTAAAGTATAAATATACGGTAGTAAACTATAATAATGCTGTAGATAAAGCTGTTTCAGTGGTGTACAGCAGCTGCGAAATCGGGGCAAAGCACCATGTAATATAGTTCTGCTTAATGTGTGACCCTAAATCCAATCAGGAATTTACAGGTAAAGCACTGTTGAAATTAAAAAATTTCCTCTACCAGTTCTGTGGGCGTGGCTTGTTCGGGGGAGGTCATGTGACTGGGTGGGCATGGCCAACTCAACATCACTCACATTGCAGGGCTCCTCACCGGTCTCTCCCTTCCCAGCCATTCCTTGTCGCGAATGGCAGGAAAATAGGGAGGGGAATATTCCTGCCTACCATCCTTTCCTCAGTCTGTGCTGAGATTGAGGAATGGATGACAGGCAGGTAAATCCCCTTCCCCATTTTTCTGCCTTTCACAAAAACGGCTCTATTCCAGCTGCTCCCCCCTGTCCCCCTCCCTCCTGGGGACTATCTTAAAAGGGACAGGCTGCAGATGCTCCTTTGTGAATGGAGGGAGAAAAGTTAGTATTTTCTCTGCTTCATTTAACATTGAATTATGTGGCAGAGAGAATGCTAACTTTTCTCCCTCCATTCAGAATGGAGCTGCTGCTCCCTTTATGGTTCCTTCTCAGCCCCCTCCCTCCTAAGGACTACTTTAAAGGGACAGGCTGCAACAGCTCCGTTCTGAACGGAGGGAGAAAAGTTAGCATTCTCTCTGCTGCATTTAACATTGAATTCTGTGGAATATTGAGCAGCCGGAAGAGGTGAGAGGTGACTGGTTGGGCATGGGTGGGGCCAATGAGGGGTGATTACTACCAGTTCGGTGAACTGATGCCAATAATCCCTAGCGGTTTGCCCGAACTGGTCCGAACAGGTAAGATTTCACCCCTGAGGTAAAGTAGATGGGTAAGATCAAAAACATGACTGGAATATCCATGAAAGGTCTATAGGTTATCAGTGGGACACTTTATGATTGCAATTGTGCATATAGTTAAGTAGCAGTTGAACCTGCCACTATGGCATTAACTAATAAATTCTGGGAATTATCTCAATATACTATCTGGTGAGTGCCAAGGTAGGGAAAATCAGCACAAAACATTTTCATTACAGATATTTCTGGCACAATTCTGTTTCTGTTTTCCTTCCAGAAACTTTATTGAGGTAATAGAAGTCTATTTTGTCAGATACTCAACTAAAGAGCCTTGGATAGTACAGTGGTCTAAAGCCCTGTTATTAACATCAGCTGTCTGCAATTATTGCAGGTTCGAATCTCACCAAGGCTCAAGGTTGACTCAGCCTTCCATCCTTTCTAAGGTAGGTAAATTGAGGACCCAGTTTGTGGGGGCAATAAGCTGACTTTGTATAAATATACAAAAGTATGAAGGCTATTGCTTAGCGCATTGTAAGCCGCCCTGAGTCTCCGGAGAAGGGCGGCATATAAATAAAAAAAAAAAAAAGTACTTCCATTCCATAACAATACTGATGCTAGCTTGTACTTTAGGTTTTATGATCATGGAATGTATGCATTAATACATGGCAAAGAGTTATGAACCAGGGGGAAAAAAACCAGGAAGACATGTGGAGTTAAAATGAGGACTGTGTGTATTCTTGATCTTGAAAACAATTTACTGTTCTTCATACGGTAATAGTAAGCAAACATTTCACCACACCTTAATATCTGGAAGATCTACTGTTGGCCAGAGGAAATTGCTCCAGGGATTGGATCAGGTCCATAAGCTGCCAACTGGTTTCCTTGCTACAAACCACTGAATATTTTCTTTTTTCAATAAATCATAAACATTCTCCATTTCGGACAAGAACTTTTTTCCTCAGGGCGGAATAGTTTGTCCTTACAAGAGCTGGCAGCTCTGCAAACTGAAGAAGTAAGCTCCTAAATGTCATTCAAAATGGAATAAACATAATTTTGTGTAAATAAAGTAAGAAATCATAAAATAATTCTGTCTTTCCATAATCGAGGAACCTCTTTTAGAATACATATTTCTTAGTGGGATTGTCAGTTTCCAGAAGCAACATCACCACAGGACAGTGAAACAGTAGTCAAATCCAGTTTTCAAGCTAGCCGATTTTTAAGCTTCAATGCTATTCGCTTTGTCTCCAAATCATCCTGCTAAAATTAGTGGATTTTTTCACCCAGAGTGAATAGCAATAACACTTAGATGTATATACCACTCTACAGTGCTTTACAGCACTCTCTAAACTGTTAGAAATGTCAGCATATTGTTCCCAACAATCTGGGTCCTCATTTTACCAACCTTGGAAGGATGGAAGGCTGAGTCAACCTTGAGCCAGTCAGGATCAAACTCTTGGCTGTGGGCAGAGTCAACCTGAAATACTACATTCCCATCACTGTGCCACCAGGGCTCAATAGGCATAGAATTGGCCTGTGAATTTTATTTATGTGTATATATATTTATATGTCTGTAGGCATGGAAGTATGTGTGCATAAGCCATATAAAACCATATATACATAGTTTTTCATAGCAAATAATAGCTGAATAGGATAATTCCTCTCCATTTCACCCAAGCAGCATAGAGTCCAAATAATATCTAGAAGTATTTTACCTTTGACAAAATGCTCCTTTCATAAATGTTTCCATTGATACTAATGGTGTGTGAACGGTTGCCTCACCCCATTTTGCCTTTGTTAACTGTGTTTCTAAGCTAGGTACACAAAGTCCAGCAATCACCTTTGCTGTTTATCAATGAAGGCATCTGTCTTAAGCTCTCCAATTCTCCAGCAGCTCAGTAATGAAGGCTCAGGTTGACAGAACTGTCAAGGCACTACTTTGTGTTGTAAATACAATAAAATGATAGCCTTAGCAAACTTAAAATAGGTACTCAACCAAATCTGCCACCACCCTACTAAAAATAAAATGGAGTCTTCTCCATCAATCATTTTCACAGCCCACTTCCTTGAAAAAAAAAACTATTTGCCAATCACAGATTAAAGCAGAGCAAGCATTTCTCTCTGTAAAGTATTAAATGAGTTTAAGTTAGACCAACAACGGAGCAAAATATAAAGAAATTCATGTTTTCCTCCCCCCCCAGTTGCAAAGGCAAAAATAAAGGCATAACTTGGGGATGCACCATATTGTAGTGTGCGTCTGTGAATGTAAGCCCCCATTAACTCTTTTTTTAAAAAAAAATCAACATAATTAATAACCATCCATCATTTTGGATATGGGTCTAGTGCTATTCCAAAAGAACAGTAAACCTGTATTCAAAACTGGTGTAAAACCCTGATAGACACTAGAAGCTTTCTATCCTCAAAAGAAATTTGGCACTCTCTCTCCATCACTTCTCTCCCTGCCCTATTAGATTATTAGATAAGGTTCTTTAGGCAAGCAGGTTCCAGTTTGCAATCAGATTTTCCTACTGTCCAAATCAGGTTGTCCCTGGAAGGGCGGGAGGGCAGAGAGAGAGAGTGTGTGTAAAATGACTAATGTAATAACAAGTGAGTTGATCCTAATCCCTAAAAGTCACCAGACTGCTTCAGCCACAGAAACATATTTATTTATTTTATTTATTTATTTTGTCAAGCATATATAAGATAACAGATAAAAGTAATTTGAATACATGAAAAGAGTAAGTAAAAAGGAATATTAGAACAGGGACGGTAGGCACGCTGGTGCACTTATCCATGCCCCTTACAGACCTCTTAGGAATGGGGTGAGGTCAACAATAGACAGTTTAAGGTTAAAGTTTTGTGGGTTTGGGGAAGAAACTACAGAGTCAGGTAGTGCATTCCAGGCATTGACCACTCTGTTACTGAAGTCATATTTTCTGCAATCGAGTTTGGAGCGGTTTACCTTGAGTTTGTATCTACTATTTGCTCGTGTATTGTTGTGGTTGAAGCTGAAGTAGTCATTGACAGGTAGGACATTGTGGCAGATAATTTTATGTACTATGCTTAGGTCAGACTGAAGTCGGCATTGTTCTAACTTGTCTAAGCCCAAAATTTGGAGTCTGGTGGCATAAGGTATTTTATTGCGGAAAGAGGAATGGAGGACTCTTCTTGTAAAATATCTCTGGACTCTCTCGATTGTATTTATGTCCGATATGCAGTGCAGGTTCCAGAGAGATGAGTTGTATTCAAGAATTGGTCTAGTAAATGTTTTGTATGCTCTAGTTAGTAGTACAACATTACCAGAGAAGAAGCTACACAAGATTAGGTTAACAACTCTTAATGCCTTTTTGGCAATGTTGTTACAGTGGGCTCGGGCACTTAGATCTTTAGAAATGAGTACTCCAAGATCCTTGACAGAGTGAGGGTCATATATATATATATTGTGAAATGCACAAGATTTCAGCCATGACAAAAAAATATGTTAGAATAAGACGGAAAGTGCTATGTGGAAAGCAGAACAACTCAGAATGAATTAAGGTGTGTTTTGTTTTGTTTTTTGTTTGGGTTGGAAACAAGGCAAGGTATGGGCTGTCACAGAGAAGAGGGAGTCAACTTATTCTCCAAAGCACCTGAGGGCAGGACAAGAAGTAACGGGTGAAAAATCATTAGAGAGAGAAATCCTAGAACTTAGGAGAAATTTCCTGACAGTGAAAACAATTAGTGGAATGGCTTGCTTCTTGAAGTTGTGTATGTTCCATCACTGGAGGTTTTCAAGAAAAGACTGGATGGCCATTTGTCCAAAATGGTATAGTATCTCCCGTCATGGGCAGCGGGTTGGAACAGAAGACCTCCAAGGTCCCTTCTAGCCCTATTATTCTATGGTCTAAGACAGTGATGGCTAACCTTTTTGCCGTTGCGTGCCGAAAGTGGGGGTTGCGCGGGGGGGTTGCGTGCATGTGTGCCCACACCCATAATTCAATGTGCCCATGCCACCCGCTTTTGGCACGCGACAGCAAAAAGGATACCGGTGGGCCTGGTAGGCCCGTTTTTCGCCCTCCCCAGGCTCCAGAGGCTTTCTTGGAGCCTTGGGAGGGCAAAAACAGCCTCCCCCCCACCGAAGTCCTCCAGAGGCCAAAAACAGCCTGTTTCCTGACTTCCAGTGGGCCCGGAAGGCCTGAAAATCAGCTGGCTGGCGTGCGCATGCGTGCTGGAGCTGAGCCAGGACAACGTTTGCATGCCCACTGATATGGCTCCATGTGCCACCTGTGGCACGTGTGCCATAGGTTCGCCATCATGGGTCTAAGAAGAAAGGAATAATCAGAAGAATGTGGCATAAAAACAAACTGCTGGGATATGTTTATGCAATGACTAGATGCAAATGAGGAATAGTTTTGAGATAAAGAACCCTGAAGATACATCAAAAGGAACCTTGGAGTTGTTTCTCCACAGTTAGTACCTGGGTAGTTCCCCTGAATAGCAATCACGGATCATAGCTTTGTGTGCCATAATGAAGCTGCACTGCTACATAAATGACAGCCATTATTCTAATTCAGCAAGCTTAATTCTGTGTAATCCTTTATTCTTTTTTCTTTTTTTTTTTGGTAAATTCCTGTTTTTCAGAATCAGGGGCCACCCAAGTAATTCTTCATTGAAAGAAATATATCTAAAACAGCTTCTCCCAGCTGTTGTCCTACAGATGTGTTGGAAATTAGCCCTCATTATCCTGAACTGTCCAGCAGAATCAGTAACTAGAGCCTAACGCATCTGGAAGATGACTGTTGCTCTTCAAAAATGCGCAGGCTGTTATCAAAGAGCCGATTTTAAATGACACAAAAATTTTTTTTCTGTAACTTATGATGCATTTGACTCTGCCCTTGGGGTCAGTCTGGTCCCCTCCTACACTAACCTTGGCTAATCTATACATGGTTAGAATTAGTTGTTTGTTTGTTTGTTTTTTGACAACCCAAAAGTTGAAAACTAGACTGGAAAGTCAGAGAAATATCCCAGAAGTTCTTCTACACCATCCTTTCCATTTCTCCTCCGTTTCCCTATTTCTGTCCCCCAACCCCCAAGAGCTATTTTCATAAAGCCTCTATTCACTCCCCCCACCCTCCAAGAGCTATTCCTTTCTCTTCCTCTTTGGGGGAGGACTGGTTTCTGCCGAGTTAGGAGTTAGTTGTGTTGTCTCTTCTAAAGGCAAGAGTGAATAATCTTGAATAATTGATTTCTTGTCTGATACCTCAGACTCCTGCAGACCTAGGCAAAATTAATTCCCACAAGAGGTCATAGTTGAGGCCTCAGGACCAGGGAAGTATCTACAATAAACACAACCATTTATCATTCAGCCCTCTTTCTCAGAGACTAAATTCACTTTCAGGCTATCAGTCCTCCCACTAATTTAACCTAATGGCCAGCAAGCAAGTTTACAGATCTCCTGAGTGTGTTGAACTTATCTCTGGGGGGGCGGGGGGAGAGGAAGGAGTGGGGGGGGGGTTCAGTTCTATTTCTTTCCCACCATCCTCTCATCAGTAAGATAACCAAGAAAAGCGTTCTACATACAACCAGGTTGTAAGGCATGTCAAATGAGTTTCTGTTCGCTTGCGAAAGAGGGTTTGGATAACCTAGCTGGATAATCAAAGCTGACACCTTGTTTAACCCACTTTGCTATCAGGTGGTGGGAGGATGAGAAATGGATGGGAACAGAAAGGAGAGGAGGAGGTGGGGTGAGGGGGGCAGAGATGTGTTGACTTTTGTCAGTGAGAAGTGAGTGCAAATTCTCTTGGGTGGCCTTGTTAAATATCAGCACAGATTCTTATTTCTCTTCCCTTTCTTTCTTTTTTTTTTTAAAGGAAGTGTGGCTCTTCAGATAAGTGGTGCATCAGACAAAAACCAGGGCTGGCAACCATAAGAAAACACCTTCCATATAGATAATACTCCTTGGCATGTATACAATTGAGCACCATCTTGGCGGGATGAATAAGAGTAGTCTTCCACAATACCTCATTCTCATCCACCGGTCTCCTGGTGACTATTTCCGCAATGAAGTTGACATGCCATGTGCGGTTAAACACTCTGGAACTACAATTCTAATCACCTGTCACCATTGGATGTGTCATTTGGGACTACTAGGAGTTGTAGATCAGCAACTGCTGGAAACCAATAAATTCTCTAACCTTGAACAACATCCAGAGCAAATCCCAGGCTCATTCCCCATGTTCATAAACACACACCCCAACACCAGGGGTGAAATCCAGCAGGTTCTGACAGGTTCTGGAAAACCGGTAGTGGAAATTTTGAGTAGTTTGGAGAACCGGCAAATATCACCTCTGGCTGGCCCCAGAGTGGGGTGGGAATGGAGATTTTGCAATATCTTTCCCCCAGGAGTGGGGTGGGAATGGAGATTTTGCAGTATCCTTCCCCTACCACGCCCATCAAGCCACGCCCACCAAGCCACGGCCACAGAACTGATAGTAAAAAAATGGATTTCACCACTGCCCAACACAATATTGTTACTTATACAGCCAATACTTATACAGCCAATACTTATACAGCCAAGGTCAGGAGAAGATTCTCTTTTTGTTGATCTCATTTTCCCATATTCTCCTGGGTCATAATTATGGTTAGCACTGATTTATTTCAACAAGTCCATTTCATTAGCTGTGCCTTAAAGCTAATATATTTGAAGTTAACCATAATGAAATTTAAGCAGTGTGTTACTTCTGATTACCCCCTTAAAAAAAAACAACCCTATGGAAGGCTAAAAGTGAAAATAATTAATTTTGAATTTCTGCCAATTGTATGAGAAGAGGATAAAATACATAGGGAGAAGTAACTGCTTTTCCTAAGGCCCACTTTTAAAAATCACAAAAAAATGATAGTTTAATATGATATGCAAGTACCAACACTGATTTTATTTCCTAATTAAACAATTATTTGAATTTTCATCTTCTCTATCAACGTGTATATAGTGCCTATTCAAACAACTCAAAGTGGATTATAATAAAAAATAAACAGTACTAAACAAAAAATTAGAGACATTTACAGTAATTAAAACCTAAAACTGAATGCTCTTTGAAAGAGAATTATCGTTGCCAGTTTCTAAAAAAACAAACAAGGAAGACACTTGAATTAAAAAGGTAGCACTACATAAAGGGAATTTATGCATACTGAAAGTTCAAATTCTTTTTTTTTTTTTGCAAAGAAACAAAATATTTTTTCACCTGTGTTACGAAGACTTTTTTTAAAAGAAAAAATCACAGCACACAAACATTGCACAATGTCTCTGCAATTTCAGTCTGAACCTGCCCCAAGATAGGCCTTTAAATCTGCTCTCTTCAGTGGCATTCCTCTTCCAGTAGTTTAAAGTGTATATTTTAGCTTACAGCCTTTTCTCGAAGTAGCTTAGCATACACTGTTATCACTGCAGCAGTTGGGACAATAGAAAGCTTGCTTGCCTAAGCCCAGACAGTGTGGTTAAAGTGAAATTTGATCAAGGGATTTTATAGCATACAGAGATCACCATTATGATGATGATGGTTGGTTGCACAATCAGCCAGATGTTTAGGCTGGATTATTGTCCACTTATTGAGTCCTTCCCAAGCACCTGGGCCAAGCAGATGTTGTTTAATAATACTAATGGTATCATTGCAGGATATAAGCTGTTCCAACCAAAGCTGCCTTTTGCAATTAACTAATCTTGTCAATGCTGATGGTGTTCAAATGGTGCTCCAGATACTTTGGAATTGCACTCCAGGCACCTTTTATTACTAGTAGTATCTTTGCTTTCTGTTGTCACAGTCGTTCTATTTGCGGATCTTTATATTTTGTGATGTTCTCCAGTTATTTCTCTTCTCTTCTATTGCCTCCAAAATTGCAGTGTTCGTTATCCAGGCTAAATTGTAAAGGGATGGATCTGACCCAATAACTCAAGATACAAAGTAGTCTTTTCAAGAATCCTTTTATTATGGGCCTAGGTTAAGGTTAGGCCCATTCAGTATAACAGCAACTGACCTCTTGTCCTTCTCTTACAGGTCCACATCTGGAACTGCTGGTCTCTACGTGAAGAGAGCCTTTTATACACAGGGGGAGGAGCCAGAAGGTAAGGAGTGGTTAAGGGGATGATGGGATATGTGGTTGGTTAATCCTTACATGACTCTGGGACGGTGATTATAATGATGTTAGACATTTACCCTGACATAAATGTCTATGGAGATTCTCAGTCATCCAGGTCATGGTTGTCCCAAAGGTGCTTTTTCAAGAGGCAACTGGATTGGTTTTTCTTTGAAGACATTTCGCTACTCATCCAAGAAGCTTTTTCAGCTCTGGGTTAGTTGTGCCAATACAGAGCTTGAGCAGGGTTGGATCAGAAGACTTCCAAGGTCCCTTCCAGTTCTATACTCTGATTGATTGATTGATTGACTGACTGACTGATTTACTTCACAAGTGATGAGCCAGTTTGGTTCTAGTTTTTAAGGCACCAGGCTAGAAGCCAGAAGATTGCGAGTTCTAATCCCACTTTAGGAATGAAAGTAGGCTGAGTGACTTTGGGCCAGTCACTAGAAGATGGTGAGTTCTAGTCCTTCCTTAGGCATGAGAGTCAACTGGTTGACTTTGGGCCAGTCACTCTCTCTCAGACTATCTCCCTCATAAGGCTAGTGTTGTGTGGAAAGCAGGAGGAAGGAGGAGTATGGCGTGTTTCCACCATCTTGAATTATTTATCAAAATAACAAAGATGGGATATAAATAAATACATTAAAAATATCATCACACAAAATACTTTAGCCATCGTGTGCTTAACAGTATTTCAGCCAGAATGCTGAAAAATGACACTTGTGATATAAATGAATGAAATAAGAGTATGAGAAACTGATATCGCCGGCGTCTTAAGTAGCTGAAGAGGCGCTATCTTTTTCCCACACCAGCCTCGGATGAAGAATTGATCTCTCTTTTTTTTTCTCCCCCTGGAAGACAGCAGATGTTCTACTGATGTTAGCAGCAGAAGCAAACCACAATGAAGTTAGTCTGTCCAAAAAGACCCCAGCAGGATGGAAAAGGCAGAGGCCAAAACTAACATTTCAAGGCCGTGTGGTGAGTTTGTTTTCCATAAGGCGCTCTTGGCTTTAACGGCCTGGGCGTATGACTCAAAATTAATGGAATGCAATAATTAATTTCACTTGTCAAGTTTGCCTTACCACATCTTCCGTGTTGGAAGTAGAGTCGCATCATGCTGAGCTTAAGGAATCATCTTCAAATGTATTTAATATGGAAAGCAGGCCTACGTAATCCAAGGTTGCTGCCTTAGAATTGGGGGTGGGGGAGGGGGGGAACCAGCAATCTCAAAAGCATCCTCATCAAATACATGGTGCAGAGGCTGTTTCCGCTCTTCCCAGAGAGGATCTGGAGCCAGGTAAGAGAAAAATGGGCCTACCAGGCCATCGCATGCCAGGGGGGGGGGGGGGGGGGGTTCCGCGCACATGTGCAGGGGAGGTGCATATAATTATGAGTGTGGGCACACGCACGCGCGCACCTCCCCCCCCCTCTCCTGGCATGCGATGGCAAAAAGGTTAGCCATCACTGTAGTAGGGTCTGTCTTAGAGCACAAAATTATATCCGTCTCCCCAAACTGTCCTTTTCTAGAAGTATTTGCAACTGAAGTAGTCTGGGGGGAGGGGAATTTTAGATATGTAGTCCTACCGGTCGCAGTTCAGAAGGGAGATAATTTGGAGATGGCTGTTCCAGTTATATTATGAATAGAATAGAATAGAATAGAATAGAATAGAATAGAATAGAATAGA
>WNWU01000033.1:11510782-11542022 GCA_012654045.1 Ptyas mucosa | reverse complement strand
ATTCTATTCTATTCTATTCTATTCTATTCTATTCTATTCTATTCTATTCTATTCTATTCTATTCTACTCTACTCTACTCTACTCTACTCTACTCTACTCTACTCTACTCTACATTGTGTGTTTCCTTCTCTTCTCTATGCTTAATCATAAGCACCACGGTTGACTTGTTCCTGCTTCACAGAGATAATATCTGGCCTTTCCTCCAGTTTCATCAGATGGTGATCCCCCCCCCCCCATTGATGCTTATTAATGCATTCTTTATTTATTGGCTTTAATCTCTTCTTCTATCTACTTGAAAATCAAGGCAGCATACAACAATAAAAATACCTATGAACCATTTTGTGTGAGCCGTGGTGACGCAGTGGTTAGAATTCAGTATTGCAGGCTAGTTCACTGCCAGAGGTTCGATCCTGATTGGCTCAAGGTTGACTCAGCCTTCCATCCTTCCAAAGTGGGTAAAATGAGGACCCAGATTGTTGGGGGCAATAGGCTGACTCTGTAAATTCCTCTGAGAGTGCTGTAAAGCACTAAGAAGGGGGCCTGTAAGTGCTATTGCTATTGCTATTGCTGCTTATAAAAGAGGGACTAAGTGAACCTCCAATTAAACTCCCACCTAGTAAGATTGAAACCAAATAAACAAACTCAGCAATACGCAATATGTGATCACATTTTACATGCATTACTTGACAAAGAGAAATTGCTCGATTGGGACCATGATATTTGAGAAGGTAGTGCTTCTTTCTTGAAGACACTTGAAGTCACTGGAACAGACTCTGGAATCATTCAGATCGCATCTCATCTCACATCTCAGTTATTAAGACATACCTCCCCATATCATTTTAGTATTGCCAAATCATTTCATGAAAATTTAGCAAGATTGGAATATTTTGGGGAAAGTTCTGCTAAGATTCTGAGGATCTCTTTGGGGATTTCATGAGATGTTGCCAGGGACTGTAAAATCTCGCAATATTTTTACAATCTCATGAGAGTTCAAGCAAGCCCACTGGGTGAAATGATGTATATTAAAATTAATTCCTAAAAACAATCACATGTATTTTTAAAGACATTTCCCCCCAAATGCCTATTTTTCTTTAATGTGCACATTTTTCTTTTTTAGTATGCCTGTTTTTTAAGCAGCTTTTCAGCCAAGAACTGGTTCACAAAATTTGAAGAAGTACACAAAGGATAACTATGTTCTGGTCTTCATTTCAATTCAGGAAGTTAAAATTCACATCACTAATTTTAAAAATATTTCCAGTAAGAAGTCTTACAAAATGATTAAACTAGAGCTTATGTTATTGACAATTATTACAATGTTTCCTAATATTGCAACAGATTTCACACAATAAACAATCAGATGTGACCAAATCTAGAATTCAAACGTTTTCGTTACCATTTTATTCAAAAATATTTATGTCCATCATGTAGGGCAGCCTTCCATATATTTAAAAAACATATATTCTATAGGGTATGTTTCCAGTAGTTTTCAGCAGTTCTTTTTAATACTATATAGTGCCATGTCAGGTTTATATCTGAGCTATGCCAAAAATATCTCCCTTCTACATTTATGCAGCTTGGCCAGATTAAATCTGCTGCCACCCAAGTGGTACTGTTGCCTTAATATTAATTTTTATAGGAAACCCTATAACATTGTTTGTTCCCCTTCCCACAAAAGAAAAAATAAATAAACGATAAAGTGCATTGTGGTTGGTCTTTCTTGTACAAACATGAACAGTCCTGAATTTATTGGATGACTTATTGAGAAATTAACAATTTAAAATAGCTGGCACACTTTCTTATATGAGAGCCAATATTTTAAAATGGTAGTATTTGGATAAAAATTACTATCTTTATTGCTTTAAGTGACCTTTTATAGAATCTACTCTTCAAAATATGTGAATGTTTCATCAGTTGTTTTTAGTTGAGAAATAAAATACATTGTTTTTTTGAGTTTTTGCTGTTTACTTACTTACTTACTTACTTACTTACTTACTTACTTACTTACTTACTTACTCACTCTATCCAAATAATACCTGCTTGAAATAATCTTCAGTTGCTTCTATAGGAAAGCTGTGTCTGGTTGGGTCTATTTGAGAAATATCTTCAGTTTGCAGTCAAAAAATCTCCCAAATCCAACCCAGCCATGGAAAATTCAGTTATCCAATTGAATGTTGAATAATTGTGTGCATTTGTGTGTTGGATTTCCTTCACAAGTGATTTAAATAAAAAGTTGATTTCATCTTTAGTTTAAACTACTTAAATATCAAAAGCTTATTACAAAATAAGCTGTAATATGTAATATCTTAACAGACTTGAACATTGGACACTATATAACCCAATGAAATTCAGTGGTAAAGAAAGTAAGGTTATACATTTAGGCAAGAAAAATCAAATGCACATATATAGTATAGGTGGTACCTGGCTCAAGAGTAGTAACTGTGAGAGAAATTGTCCTAGTGGCAATCACTTTAATATGAGCCAGCAGTGTGCTGTAGCTGCCAAAAAAGCCAACACAGTTCTAGGCTGCATAAATTGAGGGATAGAATCAAGATCACATGAAGTGGTAATGCCACTTTATAATGTCTTGGTAAGACCACACTTGGAATATTGCATCCAGTTTTGATTGCCATGATGCAAAAAAAAAAAAAGATGTTGAGAGTCAAGAAAGAATGCAGAGAAGAGCAACAAAAATGATTAGGGGACTAGAGATTCAAACATATTGCTGGAATTGGGTATGTCTCATTTAATGAAAAGAAGGACAAAGGATGACATGATAGCAGTGTTCCAATATCTCAGGGGCTGCCACAAAGAAGAGAGGGTCAATCTATTCTCCCAAGCACCAGAAGGCAGGACAAGAAGCAATGGATGGAAACTTATCAAGGAGAGAACCAACCTAGAATTAAGGAGAATTTCCTGATAGTTAGGACAATTGATCAATAGAATGACTTCCCTCCACAAATTATGGGTGCTCCAAGCACTGAAAATCTTTAAGGAGAGATTGAACAGCCATTTGTCTGAAATGGGATAAGTCCCAGAGATGTTTTTTCAAGAAGCAAATGGGTTTCCTTTTTTTAATTTTATTTTTTAATTTGATTTATATGCCGCCCTTCTCCGGAGACTCAGGGCGGCTTACAATGCGTTAAGCAATAGCCTTCATACTTTTGTATATTTATACAAAGTCAGCTTATTGCCCCCACAAACTGGGTCCTCATTTTACCTACCTTAGAAAGGATGGAAGGCTGAGTCAACCTAGAGCCTGGTGGGATTTAAACTTGCAGTAATTGCAGGCAGCAGATGTAAGTGGATGTTAATAACTGCCTTAGTCTACTGAGCCACCAAAGCCCCTTTATGAGCAGGGGGTTAGACTAAAAGATCTCCACGGTCCCTTTCAACTCTTTTGTTATGTTCTGTTATTTAAAAATTGGCAGGATTTGTGTCAGAATAAAAAGGGAAACCATTTCTTTTGAACTAAAACTAGATAGGCATCAGTCTATATTGTCTCCCAATTTGGCTGGAAGAATAATGTGAAAATAATGTTATGAGAAGTCACACAGGCATCTTCGTGCCATCGTTTGCAGGTACAAAGTAAGGATAGACCCTGAGTCAAATTCTTGCTATAAGTATACTACTTTGAGAAGTTTGATTGAACTCACGAGAAGGCTTTCTTTTACAGCGTGTTTCCTTGGACACAACGGCGAGGAACGTGATGGGGCTGGAAAGGTAAGACGCTCATCCCACTTCTTCCCCGCCCCACCTGCCACCCCAAATTGCATCCCTAAAGGGGGCAGGTGGCTAGGCGAGGGGCAGGAGCCCTGCCATGCCCGGGAGGGGGGGGAAGAAGAGACAGCAAGGGGAGCCACGTCTTGCTCCACAAGTCTCGCTTCTCCCCCGCCCCACCTGCCACCCCTCTCGATAAAGAGATGGTGGGGAAGAGAAGCAGCTGTTGCCATTGGGGTGGGGTGGGACGTGTTGGGCCATTCGGCAGGCGGGAAGAACAGGGAGGGGAGGTGACAGCAGTGACAGGACATCCAGTCCCACGCTTGCCGCCTCCTGCACTCCCAAAATAATAAGACCACCCGATAATAAGGCCAAGCCCTTATTTTGGGGGGGGGTGTCAAAAGAAAATAAGACCCTGTCTTATTTTCAGGAAAACATGGTATTCTGAGTTGAGTTTTTCTACTGAGAAATTGGAAAATTGCTCGTCAATTATATTTGTTTCAATTTATAAAGATATTAATAGCTGGTTCTTCTCTTTACAACATGAGAGCAAAATCTAGATCCCATGGAAGTTTGGCATCACACTAGGAACCGAATTTTGTCCATTTTATCCAGAATGGTATAGGACTGTGATGGCAAACCTATGGCACGTGTGCCACAGGTGGCACGCGGAGCCATATTGATGGGCATGCGAGCTCAGCTCTGGCTGATTTTCGGGCCTTCTGGGCCCACTGGAAGTCAGCAAACAGGCCATTTCTGGCCTCCAGAGGGCCTCCGGGGGAGTGGGGAAGGCCCTTTTTGCCCTCCCCAGGCTCCTAGAAAGGCTCTGGAGCCTGGAGAGGGCGAAAAACAGGCTTACTGAGCCCACTGTGCCATTGTGTGCAAAAAGCGGGGGAAGCGCGGCGGGGTCGCACACACATGCACAGGGGTGAGACGCATAGAATTATGGGAGTGGGCACGTGCGTGTGCGACACACACACACACACACCCCACATTCCCCCCGCTTTTGGCATGTGATGGCAAAAAGGTTAGCCATCACTGGTATAGGATCTCCTGCCATGGGCAGAGGATTGGACTAGAAGACCTCCCAACCTCCTTTACAACTCCATTATTCTGTGTTCTATGCTCTTGTGTCTCCCAGCTCATATAATACTAGAAATTTCCTGTCTCTAAATCTAATATTGGATTTTACAGCTAGCGGATAATATGATGTAGTAGTTACATCTGATGGTGGGTTCCTCCCAGTTCCGCCGAGCCGGTAGCAATGACGATATCACCGAACTGGTTCTGCCTCCCCCGGCCCTGCCACCCCCTCCCCATGTTATTCTTACCTTTTATTTGGCCCCATCCCCAATCTATTGCTGCCTCCTGAGACACCAGCTGATGGGCTAGAAGGAAAAACTGTTTAAACTCTTGCCACAGGGCTTCAAAGGGCCGCCCTACAGCTGATCAGTGGTAAAAGGCAGTTTGGTGGTAGACCAGTGCCTCCAAAAACAAATGAGTAGACCGGTGCCTGCAAAAATAAATGAGTAGACTGGTACAGCTCTGCAAGCAGTTAAAAGCCTGGTAGACCAGTACCTCTGCTAAATCCTAAAGAATTATCACATGACCATCAAGCCACGCCCACAAAATAAGCCACGCCCACAGAACCAGTAGTAAAAAAAATTAGAACCCGCCCCTGGTTACATCTCTAGGATTTCCTGGTGATTAGTCCTGTTTAATGGTCTTCAAGATCAGCCAGGAGAAAGACTGTCTGAAGGGAGGCGAAGGTGAAGACTAATTTGTCTTAATTGTTCCTTTCATGAGTCCTTCTTGCACGAGAAGCAGCATTAAAAAAACCCTGACTTTCTTTTGCAACTGTAACCTCAAATGGATTATTTCCATCCTCAAACACAATTATTCCATGATGGGTTTCTTTAGAAATCTGATTTTGCCATAATTAGCGCCCCGTTTAAAATCAGGACCTTTCTTTTGATATAGTACTAATTTCAGTACAATATTTTTAGGGAAATTCTACTTCTTTTATCTTAATCTGGAATTGCCTTCGTGTATTACAGTCTGATTAATTTTTAACTTTTGTTGGGAACATTTATTCAAGCCTGTTTTAGCTTCCGTGTACCCTCCAGGAGGTTAGTAGTACTAGAAGTTTTGGGGTTTTTAAAAAGAAACTTTGCTGACTAAAGCATTAAGTCATTCTCTATTAGCTTCATTGTGGGGAATAAAATAAGTTTTGTTAAGAGTGTGGATGGATCCAGGAGACTTTTTACAACATCCTACTTCAAACAAAGAGGCCTACACATTTTAATGATGAGATTGCTATCAGGCAAGCTGGCACATAAAACTTACATTTTACAATCCACTGGTCAAATCATTAAAAAATGGAGCACAACCTCCAAAGAGAAATTAAGTTAATGGATCAGAAATAAGTGCAAGAATTTTTATGGTTCAAGAATTAGTAAAGAAAAAATAATAATTTGCTTTTAGATTTCTGTGCAGGCAAATCATTCAGGGGTCATGGTATTAAGACTTACCTTTGCCATGATCCCAACACGTAATGAGAGAGAAAAAGAAAAGAAAAGAGCAAGAAACATGCAAACCCTTCTAGGAGCTTGCAAACATGGTGTTGGAAGAAATATCCATGTGATTCAGTTCCGATCCAGGAGAAAGACACTGGAAACATGGAGGCTGCTTGGAAAGATGATTTAATGATGAAGCAGAACCACCAAGCACATAGTTCTGGTGCAGCTGACCACATGGAGTTGAGAGTGAGGGGTTTTTATACCTTCTCTTGGGCTTTGCACTTGAGCTTCCTGTTCCTGTGCAAGAACATGTACTCTATTGGCTGTTGTCAGATTCCCATGGAGCCATGTAGGGGTTATGTAGGGGTCACAGCTGGCTCTGTAGGTTGTCTGAGAAATTTGGTTGAAGTTTCTAAGGGTGATGCAATATCCTTAGGAGATTGTGCAATGTAGTGGGCTCTGTGTTTTAGTGGGTTAATCCTATTATGTCTTAAAGGGTCATGTCTTAATCCCTTTTCTGAGCAGTTCGGAGAACCGGCAAATATCACCTCTGGCTGGCCCCAGAGTGGGGAGGGAATGGAGATTTTGCAATATTCTTCCCCCAGGAGTGGGGTGGGAATGGGGATTTTGCAGTACCCTTCCCCTGGAGTGGGGTGGGAATGGAGATTTTGCAGTATCCTTCCCCTGCCACACCCACAGAACCAGTAGTAAAAAAATGTGGATTTCACCACTGGAGCAGGGCTTTCTCGTGCAACTTCCAGAGAGTCCGGAGGGAAGAGTCGAGAGGAGAAGAGAGTCCAAAGAGGAGGTCTGGAGAAGCGTCTTTTGTCTTGGGTGATCCACTAGCAAAGTCAAGGTAGGCATTTTCTGAATTTTTAACATACCGAGCCCAAAAGGTTTGCTTGACTTTAATTTTTGATATTAAAGGGCAAACTGATGCAGCGTTCCCCAATCTTTCTGGGTTAGCAGCCTGGCACAGGGGTAGGGGGGAGAGGGGACGGTTTTGTGCAAGGGGCAGGTGTGCACAGCTTCATTTGTGTGAGCAGTGGACATGGGGCCTGCCACTTGTGCGAGTGGGGCTGCAAGCTCTGGTGCCCGCCGCTGGGGGGAATGGGGCTGTGAGTGCACACCAGCCCACCGCTCACATGGACCTGTTGCAAATAGCCCACATCCCGGTAGTGGGCCGTGGCTCACAGGCTGAGGACCCCGGTCTAACGTGATGCTATTCATGACTAAAATGAACAGTGATAGCAACAATGCCCAGCCTTGTTGCATTCCAACGTTCACAGAAATGGTGTCAGAAAGGCTGGCAGTGTATGATAATTGGCTGCTGGTACTAACATACAACATTTGGACCTATTTTATGAATAGCTTGGGCACGCCATGGTTCCTAGTATGCAAAGTTCTTGCTATGTTTTATTCTTTTCACTAAAACACTTTCACTGCCTTTCAAAATGCTGGCATTAAGTTTTAAAGACCTAAACAATTGGGGAACAGGCTATTGATATTACGAATAGGTCAGGTTCTCCTGATGTCTGTGTTTGGAAGCTAAGCATGCTTGGGTCTGGTTGATACTTGGATGGGATTCCTCCCAGACATACCGTAGGCTAAACCGGAAAAAAGCATCCCAGAAAAATGCAATACCAAATTACTGCTATAACATTGCCAAAAGAGCTACAGGATGTACCCATGAAGTCACTAGGAGTTGGGCTCAACCCAAAGACTTCTATTTATTTAAGGAACTAACTTCTCCATTCTGGTGCAATCCTAGACAAGCATCTTTGCAGAGGTCATTCTTGAATGCCTCTCATTAAGAACTTGGCCTGGAAGAGGTACAGGCTCTTCATGGTAGTTGCCTAAACACTATGGAACTTAGTTTCTTTGGAAGCACTTTCTGTGCGAGCCCTGGCAAATAATCAGGATTTTTTTGTTTAAAGTTCCTTTCCAGTCTAAGCAACTATGTACGGTCTTCCTTATTACCGGCTCTCCAACTCTTCTGCCTTTCAGCTGGCTGTGCTCTTGTCTGATTGCTTCTCTGTGAAAGCATACTTCTGAAAAAACCCTAAGATGCATACCTGACGTGAAATTAAGCTAATTAAATTAATAATTTCATAGATTTGTTGGTATGAAGCATTGAAGGGAAACGTTCAATTCAATCCTTTTGAATTGGAGAATTAAATAGCTGGACACTCAAAACCAGTATAGCAAAACTATGAGCATCTTCAGCAGGTTGAACAACCAGTTTGCTAAGCGCTTGCTTCGTGCACGCTCACTCGCTTCGCGTGCACATTTAGGAGAAAACTCACCTTCCGCATGACTGCCGGTGAGGAAAACAGCTGAAGCGCAGCAATCCACTCTGCCACGCCAATCAGCTGGGCTTCAGAAAAGGAAATATAGGTGAGTATAACGCAGGGGCGCGCGGGTGGGCCCACTTCAAAGACAGAGTGAACCAGTTCACTCCCAGCTGATCGTCGGAGCTACAGGTTCGCCCGAACTGCTCCGAACCGGTAGAATCCCACCCCTGATCTTCAGACACATGCATGGGGCAAGCATGGGTTTGAATGATGCAGACCCCATCTTGACAAGACCCAGTTTCTAGTTAGGCAGAAACTTGGGGTCCCATTCCATTTTTAGCAGATGAGAAAGTCTGTTTAGGAGTCCACGCATTGGGAAAGGCAAGCTCCGTGTGTAGTTTTATCTCAAGAGCTGAGGAGAAGGGTATCAAGAGTTTACCTTGTTTACAGTGGTTTTGAAGATGGACTTCGTCTTCTTCTGGAACAGCACTACAGAGTTATGACGGACTTCAAAAAAGCTACTTATAACTGATCACATTTCAAGCACTTGGCAACTGGCTCACATTTATAACTAATTACGGCATTTTGATTTGTCCACAATTTGTGGTTTGTTTTGCTGGTTTCTGACCAAAAAAAAAAAGCTTTTTGGGGAGAATTGATTCATTTAACAACTATGTGGTTCACTTAACAGTGAACGTAAGTGTGCTCGTAAGTCAAAGACTGCCTGTATTCCAGAAAATCTGTCTTTAAATAGAGTCCTGATACAGCATAGCTTGAATTTCACCATCAGTAATTGGTTTTCCTTTCAATGCAACCAGGCAAAACAGGTGCACAATTCCTAAGAGAAGGTTGACAATGGCTAAACTTGCTGGTCTAAATTCACCTATGCCCCAGCCTGGTTCATGCTAAGGATAGTGATTGGTAAATGTTTTCCTCCAAACTATTCCCATTGATGGGAACAGGTAAACTGAGGTAATCTGTTCTCATGTGCTATATAACATTAATAGGAGCAAACACTTTCTGGCACTATTTTGCCTGGGACAGAATAACAAAGAACAAAATAACAGAGTTGGAAGGGACCTTGGAGGTCTTCTATTCCAACCTCCTGGTTAGGCAGGAAATCCTACACCACTTCAGACAAATGGTTATCCAACATCTTCTTAAAAACTTCCAGTGTTGGAGCATTCACAACTTCTGGAGGCAAGTTGTTCCACTGATTAATTGTTCTAACTGTCAGGAAATTTCTCCTTAGTTCTAAATTGCTTCTCTCCCTGAGTAGTTTCCATTCACTGCTTCTTGTCCTGCCTTCAGAAGCTTTGGCGAATAGGTTGACCTCCTCTTCCTTGGGGCAACCCTTCAAATATTGGAACATTGCTATCATGTCACCCCGAGTCCTTCTTTTCATTAAAGAATAGGATGGAGTCTGACAATGGGTACAGCAACAATTTATGCTGCTATAGTTTTCTGCTGGCTCAAAGATATCATTCTTAACTCAGCCATGAAAAATGGCCCATGGTGGATTTGTTTCAGGGATGGTGACAGAGTGAGGCAGAAGGAAAGATGGATAACTCCTTCCTCGTTCTTTGTCATACCACAGGCCCTTCCTCAACCACATTATCCTGAAGATACCCAGAGCTCCCACTCTACCAGCCTTAAAAGAGCATTAAAAAATATTATTCTTTGGCCTGGAGTTAGGATGAGGTAGAGAGGCTTTGGTCTGTTTTTATCTCCATGGGTGGGGACAGAATTGGCTGTGGCTCCCTCCAAATGATGCTGTCTTTGGGGTTTTATTTCCACGTTTTACTAGTTTTGATATGTTTTATACTCTAAGCCACCCAGAAATAAAATAAAACAAGCAAACAAATTTTGATGGAGAGAAAGAATCCCATCCATCAGCATCCTTAGTGAGTGTAGAAGCTATTTGGCTCCGTCATCTATTACTTTGGAGCGAAATCAGCCATGAGGACACTCAATTTCATGCTGGGATAATTTGTTATTGGTACAAGGATGAGCAGAGGACATCTCAGTTTAAAAATAGGAAAAAGCCCAAATTGCTGCATTTATTTTTCAAGCTGCGCCTCAGAATATTAACTGGTGGACCCTTTAGAAGGGTTTGCTACGATATCTGGTAAGTTATAACTATTCCAAAATAATATAAATTAAAAATAATACTATAACACTGCAATTCATGTGTCACTGGTCTGGATATTCTTGATTTATTCTTCTACTCGCCTGCTAGGATATGATGAGGTGGCAGGGAATCTGCACACACTGTAAAAATAAAAGGAAGAGAAAAGGTCCAAGATATGTAATTGAGTATGTTTAGGGCGTGTGCAGTTCGCTGAAGGAAAATTTTGTGGTGTGGGGGGGAAGCAAAAAGAAATAGAAACCATCATCTTCAGGTCTTCAAAGGGAAGAGTTTCTCTGAGCTCTATTTTCCTTGTCATGTTCATGGAAAAATGAAGAGAGGGAAAATTTATCGTTGTGATATGTTCAAGATAGAGCCAAGCAACCTTTCTGTTTCGCACAGCATTTTCCGTATGCTCAAACTGAGGCCAATTCTGCCATTACACAGATATCCCAGTAATAGGTACAGCTAGTCCTTGACTTACAACTATTTGTTTAACGACCATTTGAAATTACAATGGCCCTTGGCAACTGGTCTGCATTTATGATGGTTGCAGCCTCCTGGGATCACATGCAACCTTACCAGTTGGCTTCTGACAAACGTCAACGGGGAAAACCAGATTTATTTATCAGCTACATGATTCACTTCATAACTGCAATCATTCATTTTGCCCTGCCAGTTTTTGTGGGGGTGTGGTTTCCTCCTTGGTGGAGTAATGTTTTCTACCTTATTGTTTGTCTGGTGTTGATTCCTCTTGGCTCTTCAAACAATGCCAAGAACTCTACGTATAGCATTATCCCAAAGATGCTTTTTCAAACAGCAACTGGACTATGTTTTTTTTCCTTGAAGATGCTTCACTTCTCATCCAAGAAGCTTTTCAATTCAGAAGTTCTTCAGTTCAGAAGAAGCTTCTTGGATGAGAAGTGAAACATCTTCAAGAAAAACAAAGGAAGTCCGGTTGCCTTTTGAAAAAGCACCTTTGGGACAACCATGATCTGGATGACTGAGAATCTTCATAAACATCCACAGGATTATGACTTCCCGTGATTTTTCATATCAGCTGAACTGAACTGTTCAAGCCATTCTCACTTCTAAGAGAACAGCTGTTGGGTTGGGCTGCAGAGAATGTCTTTGAAGTATGAGGCTGAGATCCTTCCAAGACAGTATTCTCACCATTTGGAGAGTGGGGGGGATGCGTATATGGCCGTGTATAGTCTGAATGCATCCTTGATACAGACGGGGATGGTTTTCCCTTAGAAAATGTCTTTCATTGTCTCCCTCATGTCTGGTGTTTACATTGCTATGGCTCCTCCAGAAGCATTGTGCTCCTTTGTTTTCACTGTGATTATTGGGGTCAAAGTTAGGAAGTGCCAAAAGTAATAAGCTCAGCCGCTTATTACTATAAAGAATTTGATTGTTTTTTTCTTTATCGAACTGGGAGGACAAAGAATAATGATTGTGTCTCCTGGTTGCATACCAGAGTAAATGTTCTCGTGTGGGGACAGAACCCATATGTAGGTTGGCTTGCTAGTGTAATTATTTTATTATTATGGCGCTAGCAACTCCAACTGTGGATGTGAAATTAATTCTTATCTCATCAGACTTTTTATAATATACTAGTTTAACCTGAAATCTTCTTTTATCTCTGCTTACCCTTTTACTGATTTGATCTGGAATGGGTTAGCTCTTTTGCAGAACTGCGGGGGAAAAAGGTGGAAATGTTTTTACAAACAAAACAGACGGGCAGTTTTTATAGTAATATCCTGATTTCCCGAGAACATTATCACTGAAATTTAAAATCTCATTCTTTAGACAGAAGAATTCCTCTCACACCAATGTTTTCTTATGGTCTTTTTTTAAACAGCAAATTGAAACTGAAGGCATCTAATAGATAGGTTTCGTGGAAATGAAGATAGTGATTTCAGCTCAAATGGTGACTGGTGGCAAAGAAACATGAGGTAATAAAAGGATAAATAAACATTATGAAATACCCAGAATGACAAGAAAGAGTTTGCAGGAGAAGGACTGTGTTAGTTGAGGGTAGCCGAAAATCAGGAGGAGGCATTTGTGGTACATTTGGACAAGATGTGATTAAGCTACACGAGGGTTGAAACAAGCCACAGTTCAGCTGTATCTTATAAACTTGTTTTTTTTTTCATCAGTACTCATCAAGATTAACCACAATCTTGATATGCTTAATCCTGAACAAAGGCTGGAAAAAGACTCAGTTTTATAAGATTAAACTATGATTCAGCATCATAGTTCCCAAAGCATGCTAAGCCATAAGGTGATTTGGTAAATACTGAATACTGTAGACCAGTGGTGGCAAACCTTTTACTCACCGAGTGCCAAACAGGTACACATTTTGTGTGCGTGCGTGCTATACGTGCCAACACACGGCTCCTTCCACGTGCGCTGCACATGCAACCACACCATCTGCACATGCACACGGCTTTCACACGGCTCCCCCTGCACGCTGCGTGCACTATCGCACCATCTGCAAATGTGCACAGTTTTCGCACATGCAATGCACATGCGCGAATGTCATCTATGCATTTGCACACTGCGCCAAAGTACTCTCGTGCACCTGCCCAAACTTGCACGCATGCGCAGGATAGCTCCAAAGATCAACTGGGTCCTTTGAATTGTGCACATGCGCATTGGAGGCCCAAACACCAGCTGGGGCGCACGCTCATACGCAGCTGCAGGTGAGTTGGGTGACAACTCACGTGCCTGGAAAGATGGCACTACGTGCCACCTCAGGCACGCGTGCCATAGGTTTGCCATCATGGCTGTAGACTGAGAATGCAACAAATGTAGCATGAGGATCACATCCCACGTGTGATATGCATTAATTTTGTGGTTCCTAGAGTGGAAGGAAGGGGGAAGGAAGGTATTTGACCCTTTTCCAGATGCTTAAGGAGCCCGTTTCATCCTTAAATCTTCTCCCCACGAAATAGCTTCTTTCCCACCACCTGGGGAATGTAGCTCTTGCCACACCTGGGCAACACCTGGTGGGACTCACCAGCAAAGGAAGTTTTTCATTTCAGGTTTATGAATCCAGCAACTGTGATTTGAAATCGATAGTTTATGTTTAACAAGTTATACAAATGCAGCCAACTGTACTTTATTTACTAAGTTTTAATCTGAAAACCACAGCATAATACAAGATGTGAATCTATCTACATCCAAATTCAACTAAATAATGTCACGGGAAATCTGGATGTATTTTTTTTTAAAAGGTGCTTGAATAATTTGAATAATAATTTATCTTAGAAGCCCACAGTTTTGACATGTAATTTGCAGGTTTGCAAAAATGTGAGGCATATATTTGTCACTTTTATTAGGAATGAAATTCTTTTATTCATCACAAGGAAAAGGTGAAAGGCAAACTCCCGTCTGTGGTGTCTCATCATACCAGCAACCCAGGGGTAAGTTCTACTTACCTTTACTACCAGTTTGCAACGGGATCATGTGCGCGCCTTGCTTCTGCGCAGGCACAGATCACTTCTGATGACGTCAGGGTCAGTGGGCGGAGCCTCCTGCCGGTTTTTACTACCGGTTCTATAGAACCGGTCCGAACCGGGGGCAACCCACCACTGCAGCAACCACAATTGAAGATTTTGTAATTTTTTTATATATAATCTGATCTTTGAATTAGATTTGTTCTGCTGGAGAAATGTGATGGATTCCTTGGGGGAATGCAAGACTGGAACAGAAACAAAACTTCCAATTCTGCACAATCTAGTTTCACTTTAAACAATATAGAATTTCTGCTCTATCTGCTATGCTGATTTCTGTCAAAGCTGTTGAACCAACAATAAACAGAAAACCTTCCAATTAGCATCATATACAAATTTACCAAACTTTGAACTTTACCATTTTTTTAAAAAGTTGCAGTTCTCTGAAATCTGCAATAGTATTCAGTTTAGACAAATAGGCAAAAGAGGGGTATTTTAGGAGGAAATGTGGCTATAAAAACGTAGCTAACTGAAAGCAGCATATCCAAAATTCAATCATGTGAAGTAACGCTGCTTGCAGAATGTTAGAGGAAAACTATGCACTAAGATACCTACCCTTTCCTCAAAAATAAGACATCCCCTGATAATAAGCCCAATCGGGCTTTTGAGCGTATGTGCTAAAATAAGCCTCCCCCCAAAAATAAGCCCTCCATGAAAATATTTAAACGCAGAGCTGGAAATCAGGTAAGACGGCAAGAGGAGCCCCATCTTGCTCCACGCGCCCCAAAATAATAAGACCTCCCTGAAAATAAGGCCAAGCGCTTATTTCAGGGTTCAAAAAAATATAAGACAGCGTCTTATTTTCGGGGAAACATGGTATATTAGAAGAAATAGCCCCAGGGATGCCGATTAAAAAAAAATTCAATCCAATACATTAAAATGGGGAAATGAGAAATTGAAATTGACATTTGTTGATGTCTAATCATTTTTTTTTAAAGTTCTTGACACACCTTCTCCCAGGTACTGTGACTCATAAACCCTGAAATAAAAGCACCTTCTCTAAGTCAAAATTTACAGGAGAGCCAGGGAGTTGTTGATGATGATCTCAGCCAGCAGCTGCACATACAAACTCGCTCAACATTCCTACAGAGTGAAATCTGCTCACCTGCAAGAGACAAAATGACCAACTCGGCATTAACACTTGCAAATTCCATTTCCTTTTTATGGGATACAGTACCACACTAATTGTACAACAGTTGTTCCAATCTAAGCAACTTAGCTCAGTAGACAGAAGTGGATGTCCTACCTATGAGGAACTGAAAATAGGGGGGGAATGGCTATACATCACTTCCAAGATATCCCTCAAATTTATTTTTTAATACCGTGTTTCCCCCAAAATAAGACCCTGTCTTATATTTTTATGAACCCTGAAATAAGCGCTTGGCCTTATTGCCACGTGCTCAAAAGCCCGATTGGGCTTATTATCAGGGGATGTCTTATTTTGGGGGAATCAGGGTAATTAAATGGGAATGTCACATTTCTTATTCAAAGTGGGGTTGTACCAATAGGTCCATTTCAGCTTTCGTATCATAAACTCAGTTCATTTCTGCTTCCACCTAATATCTTTGTTTTCAAAATAGGAGTATGAAAAATCCCTTTTGATATGCAAAATTTGTAAAGATTTCATTCATACAAAGATTTTGTAAGCTGCAATATTTACCATACACCTATTACTACAATAAGCTTTCTTGCTGTTCTCTTTATATCAATTTTGTACTCTTTTTTTTAAAAAAGGAGAAATGTCAATTTTAAATAGGGCTTGTGTGTTATGTGTTGGTTATAATGCAAAATTACATAATTGAATATTAAATAGTGAAACAAGTTAATGTATCTCTCATTATGCCAAAGAGTTTAGATAAAACACTGTTTCATCTGCACAGCCATTTTGAAAGACAGGGTTGTTAGAGAAATAGCAACTTATCCATATGCCATGATTAATATTTCAAGTTATATACTGTTGAAATCTTGCATTTAATTTAGAAGTACTCCAATTATTTAGGATTTAGAATGCCAATTACTTTAAATCTTGGAGTCACATCCCATAGGCATTCTCCAAAAATTAGATAAGCCAATGCAAAAATACCATCTGATTGCAGTCTAATAAAATAATAACATTTAATTAATATGATGGGTCCAAAGTATTAACTATTTTTCATTGGGGTAATATAAAATATATAATTTGGTGTTAACTTTTAGATGGGCATTGACAGTTATACCCAAAGCATTAGAGAAACATTGAGCCCTGGATTCCATATGCTTTTGAATCCTAATTATTGCAAAATATTACATGAATTCCCCCCCCCCCTGAAATTTTAGAATAAGATGCTAGATATCTACACTAGGATGGCTAAATAAGATACCAGTTGGTATTATGAGAGTTTTTGCCCATAAATCTGAAGAATATTAGATTGGGGAAAGTTACCTTAATCTTAGAAGGAAATCTCAAATACAGCAATCAGGAAGGAACATAAGTATAAAATTTCAGACAAAGAGACAAGAAATATTATTATAGCAGCACCTGGTAAAGATACTGAAGAAGGAAAAGTACACAGAAAACAAGGTAAGTCTTCCAAAAGATCTCCAAACCCAGAAGAAATTTCTAACCTCAAATTCTTATGTTAAAGGACACTAATAGCTACTGATTCAGTAGAATTGACACTGAGGTGGTAAATAGCTTCTGTGTTTTGGGATTGACTCAACAGTAAAGAAACCAGCAGTCAAGAAGTATGGTAGTCAGGCGACATCAGTGGTGGGTTGCTCCCGGTTCGATCCGGTTCTATTGAACCAGTAGTAAAACCGGTGAGAGGCTCCGCCCCCTGCCACATCATCATGCGCGCATGGTCCCGTTGTGAACCGTTAGTAAAGGTAAGTAGAACCCACTCCTGGGCGACATGTGTCTTGTCAAAAATCAGAATCATGCAGCCAGTGCCTTTCCCTGTGGATGTCAAAGTTAGACTTTGAAGAAGCAGCACAGAAAGAATATTGATACTGTTCTTAGATTCTCGATAATGCCATGGATAGTTAAGAAAACAAACAAATGGATGATAGTATAAATCAAGTCTGAGTTCTCATTCAAGGCACAAATGTCCAGATGCAAATTATCATATTCTGGACACATTGTGGGAACCAGCTCCCTTGAGAAATCCATATCATCCAGATGAGCCGAGGTGGCGCAGTGGTTAGAGTGCAGTACTGCAGCTACTTCAGCTGACTACTAGTTCAGCAGATCAGCAGATCAAATCTCACCGGCTCAAGGTTGACTCAGCCTTCCATCCTTCCGAGGTGGGTAAAATGAGGACCCAGATTGTTAGGGGGCAATATGCTATTTAGTATACTGTCTTTGGTGTAAGTTGCCCAGAGTCCTCAGAGAGTGGGCAGCATAAAAATATGACAAATGAATGAATGAATGAATGAAAAGTGCAAGGAAAGAATAACAGAAATGGAAGGAACCTTGGAGATTTTCTGGTCCACCCCCCTGCTCATGCAGAAAATCTATACCATTTCAAATGGTTTTCTGATCTCTTCTTAAAAACCTCCACCCACAACTTCTGGAGGCAAATAGTTTATTTGATTATTTTACTTACTTATTTATTTAGTTTATTTACTGGTTTATTGTTCTCACTGTCAGGAAATCTCTCCTTAGTTCTAGAGTTGAAGAGAACCTAGAACTGGAAGAGAAGAAGAGGATGATGGTAGTTGGATGGACTAAGGCAGCATTCCCCAACCTTTCTGGCTTTGCAGAAGAGGGGATGGTTCCACACGAGTGATGGGGGTCAGTGTGTGTGTGCAGCTCCATTTCCACAAGTGATGGGCACGCACGCCTGCTGCTTGCACAAGTGGAGCTGCGCACATGCTCATTCACCACTTCTGCAGCCTGGTTCCAAATGAGCCAAGGCCCATTAGTGGGCCTTGGCCCAGGGATTGGGGACCCCTGAACTAAGGTACAGCACTCATGGGATGTGCTGTTGACAACCAAAAGGCAGGTGTAGAACAGATCACCTTGAATAAAATCTCTCTATTCAAGAATCAATACCAACTTGATGAAAAACAACCAACTATATAGAACAATCCAACAGATGATAGGCATATTAAATAACTGGAACAGGAAAAGAAATAGAAAAATACCCCTTCTAAATCAAGTAGTTGGAGTTAAAAGATGTTAGTTTGGTTCCAAGTAATACACCCATAGCAGGGGTGAAATCCAGCAGGTTCTGACAGGTTCTGGAGAACCGGTAGCGGAAATTTTGAGTAGTTCGGAGAACCAGCAAATACCACCTCTGTCTGGTCCCAGAATGGGATGGGAATGGAGATTTTGCAGTATCCTTCCCTTGCTACACCCACCAAGCCACGCCCACCAAGCCACACCATGCCCACCAAGCCACGCCCACAGAACCGGTAGTGAAAAAAATTGGATTTCACCACTGACCCATAGTAAATAGAACTCCAAGGCAGGTGAATTCCTTGAAGAACAATTTTAGTGGGTATATCATATTGGCACATGCTGGTGAAAACCGACTCTGAATGTTCCCGCGGTTTTCACCTAATTAAAAGTCAAAGTTTTTTCCCTCTTCCCCAAACCATCAGTCACATGGTCTAATCAAGGTACCGTCCGGTTGCCTGGTAACTTCACTCCTCCTCTCTCTGACCACCTGTGGGAATGTCCTTGGTTCCCAGGAGAAAGTATTTTGCTTTGGCTACAAAACCTCAGCTATCTCTATTCCCCCCTCCCTATCCCTCAGCTCCAGTGGCAACACTGAAGCTTCAAAATGGCCTCGGTCAGGTCAGCTTCAGGGTTGACACACCCAATCTGTTGCTTATCAAAAAGGCAGCTGTTTTGTTATAAAGCATCTTCTCCACCCATTTTTTCAGAAAAAGCTTTTCAAGCTCTCACTACAAAATGCACCATATACAAGACTTCAAGTTGGATTAATTGTACCCCACTACTGGAAACAAACATTTTTGGAAAGGGGGGGGGGGAAGCACACGTATTTCATCAATGCTACAGTTTTCACTCAGTGAACTTCAAATTTCCGCCCTCTGCTGAAGTCTATAATCTCCTATCCTATTGCACACAATGATAAATACCGGTAGTTAATGTGCTTCATTTATCTTCTAAAATGGCACGCTAACTTCATAAGCAAATGAGTGGATTACAACCGGAAGGTAAATAAATTTATAAATATAGTTCTATAGTTCTAGCCTTAGAATTGTCTATGAGTTCATGGGACATTTTCATGAGTCGATAAACACAGAACTGATGCCTAAACCATTTTGGTCTGTGTGGGAGAGAACAGACTTAAACCATATATTATGGGAAGTACACCAAAACAGAATAAGTGAAATGTTCAAAGGCAGAGGGGTAAAAGATACATCTACCTAAGGCTTAAGTTTCTGAAAGCTATTACAATTTATGAAATGAGCTTTGTGTTTAGATTACAAATGGGCTGGTCAGGCTCTTTGCCACTTCTGGAGAGTATCCATCATGATGCTGGCAATAAGCCAATACTGTCATAATAAATCTACAAAATAATGATCATAGCTAGGAGTTTTATTAGGAAGAAAAAAAGTCTATGCTCGGCCAACATTTTCTTCTAAGGGAGCCAGATTCCACAAATGATGCATGTCATGCAAATGAAGCAGATTTACTTCTTTAAAACATTTTATTGTCGATCTCCTGCCTGTAAAACATTGTCTATTCAATAGAACAAAGCAACAACATGGATGGTGGAAAATGGCACAATCCCCTTGAAAGCATCCTTGATAGAAATTAGTTTTAATTCTCTCTCCAATCTCAGGAGAAGAAAATCTAACCCAGTGGTGGGTTGCTCCCAGTTCGGTCCGGTTCTATAAAACCGGTAGTAAAACTGCATCCGCCATGATGTCATCATGGATGATCTGTGCATGCGCAGAAGCGCGCATGCTCCTGCTGCAAACCAGTAGTAAAGGTAAGTAGTACCCACCCCTGATCTAATCTCAGAAGTATTTGCCAGCGGCTAAGAAACTTCTCAGGCCAATTCTTGAGATCAAAAGTTTTTTCTGTAAGTGGGAATCATCGTCCTCCAATGGTCCAGGGAATGAAGGAAAAAAGCTGATATTCTCCTACATCAACCTGCCAACTGAAGCCCAGCAGAAATATTCTTTTCTTGAAGGATGCCATGTTTAAATTGTCTGCAATAGTGATGTTCTTTAAACATGTTTAATTGTCATATTAAATTAATACGTTTTCTGCGCTTGCAAAATAAACCAACATTCAACTAACTAAGTTTAATAAAAGTTTAATAAATAAACCACATGGTTCATATAACATGCTAGGCTGCTTGCACACAACACACAACTCAAATTAGGGGACTGGAGGCTAAAACATAGGAAGAACGGTTGCAGGAACTGGGTATTTCTAGTTTAATGAAAAGAAGGACTGGGGGAGACATGATAGCAGTGTTCCAATATCTCAGGGGCTGCCACAAAGAAAAGGGAGTCAACCTATTCTCCAAAGCACCTGAAGGCAGGACAAGAAGCAATGGGTGGAAACTAATCAAGGAGAGAAGCAACCTAGAACTAAGAAATTTCCTGGCAGATAGATCAACTAACCAGTGGAACAACTTACCTCCAGAAGTTGTGAATTCTCCAACGCTAGAAGTTTTTAAGAAGAGATTGGGCAACCATTTGTCTGAAGTGGTGTAGAGTTTCCTGCCTGAGCAGGGGGTTGGATTAAAAGACCTCCAAGGTCCCTTCCAACTCTGTAATTCTGTCCTGTCCTGTCCTGTCCTGTCCTCTCCTCTCCTCTCCTCTCCTCTCCTCCCCTGGGAGATATGTTAAACATTGGAACCCACTTTCATTCAATGGAAATTAATTTTAAGTACTTCCTCAGCTTTTTTCTGTCCAGTAAGGATCACCATCATGCTTTCACACGTACATCATAAACTGAAGGACTAGAAACTTCATCCTTTTGCAATATGATAGACGTTCTTAATAGGCCAAAATCAAAATACCCAGTTGTGACATTTGCTGTTGAAACCATGGATTTTATCTAAAAAATTGTCTTATTTATTTTTTTAAAAAAACCCTCTAAAAGCAGCCAAACTAAAAGAAACATTTAAGCCCCTTTAAAAATCAAAATAGAGGTAACAGGCACAAGAAAGGAGAAAAAAATCCCAGCCGCAAGGAAATAATAAAGTACAACACGGCATTATTTTTTTAAGGAACATTTCCACCAGCTTGTACACAGTGCTACTGAAGATGCTCAAATGGAATTAAGAAAGCTTTAGCAGCAGTAACTGGAGCTTTGTCCTATCCAGCCAAAGGCTTCCCTGCATAACCGCATCATCTGTAGATGCTTATTTACGTAGCATGCTCATAAACAGAATTCCTTCACAATCCATGCAGATATTAAAAACATACCTCTGTTTTCTTGGCAGGAAAAAATGACACAGACTCCAAGTCAGTCTTGCTGTTATGGATTTTCAAATGTCGGTCAGCAGATGAGCCAATGGCAGGCCTCCAGCTGGGCTACAGCCTACGGAAAGGTATCTAATAAATGATGTTCATTAAATCAGATAAACCGTCTAACTCCCACAGACCATTACAGCAGTTGACTTACCTGTATGCTTACTTGTAACAATAATCACCATCATCTATCACTCGGTCATCATCATTCTTACCCGTCTTTGGGGGCATCCTATTTAAAAACAAACTTAACATTCTGATTTTCAAAATAGTCTGAAAGTCTTTCAAGCGCTCCAAAGGACCGTGATTTCTGATTTGAAAAGTCCTGCCTCTTCTTCTTTTTTTAAAAATAAATTTTATTAATTTTCTGTTAATTACATTTCTTAGTGCTTAATAAACATCATGTTGTCTGGGTATTTGATTTGCTTAACAATACAGATTCCATTCTTACTCTCCACCCTTTTTTTCCAACCACTGGTAAAATAAGTTCCATGTTTGATAATATTCTGTGTCTTCTTTCTGTTTGATCTATCCATTTCTGCACAATCTAATATCTTCTTAATTATCTCTTCATCTTGCGGTGTTTCTTCATCTTTCCAATATTGTGCAAAGATAATCCTCGCTGCTGTTAAGACATGTAATACCAAATACATACTTTTCTTATCAAATTTTTCTGATATCGTCCCTAATTTTAAAAAGTCCTGCCTCTTCCATCAGCAGTGAATCGTTGTTGACTAGAATAACAGAATTGGAAGGGACCTTGGAGGTCTTCTAGTCCAACCCCCTGCTTAGGCAGGAAACCCTACACCACTTCAGACCAATGGTTATCCAACATCTTCTTAAAAACTTCCAGTGTTGGAGCATTCACAACTTCTGAAGGCAAGTTGTTCCACTGATTAATTGTTCTAACTGTCAGGAAATTTCTCCTTAGTTCTAAGTTGCTTCTCTCATTGATTAGTTTCCACCCATTGCTTCTTGTCCTATCTGCAGGTGCTTTGGAGAATAGCTTGACTCCCTCTTCTTTGTGGCAGCCCCTGAGATGTTGGAACATTGCTATCATGTCTCCCCTAGTCCTTCTTTTCATTAAACTAGACTTAGCCAGTTCCTGCAAGTGTTCTCCTATGCTCTTCTCTGCACTCTTTCTAGCATCTCAACATCTTTTTTACATCATGGCGACCAAAACTGAATGCAGTATTCCAAGTGTGGCCTTACCAAGGCATTATAAAGTGATATTAACACTTCACATGATCTTGATTCTATCCCTCTGTTTATGTAGCCTAGAACTGTGTTGGCTTTTTTGGCAGCTGATGCACACTGCTGGCTCATATTTAAATGATTGTCCACTAGGACTCCAAGTTCCCTCTCACAGTTACTACTATTGAGCAAGGTACTACATATACTGTACCTGTGCATTTAGTTTTTCTTGCCTAAATGCAGAACCTTGCTTTTTTCACCATTGAATTTCATCTTGTTAGATAGCACCCAATGTTCAAGTCTGTCAAGATCCTTCTGTATCTTGAGCCTATCTTCTGGAGTGTTGGTTATTCCTGCCAGCTTGGTGTCATCTGCAAATGTGATGAGTTCCTCATCTATTCCCTTGTCCAAGTCATTGATGAAAATGTTGAAGAGTACTGGGCCTAAAACAGAGCCTTGGGGTACTCCATTGCATACCTCCCTCCATGTAGATCATTGGCTGTTGGCTACCTTTCTCTTTAAAATTTCCATTGCATTTAATTTTTGCTTG
This sequence comes from Ptyas mucosa, assembly GCA_012654045.1. Lineage (NCBI taxonomy): Eukaryota > Metazoa > Chordata > Lepidosauria > Squamata > Colubridae > Ptyas > Ptyas mucosa. The sequence continues at coordinate 11,518,656 of WNWU01000033.1, read as the reverse complement.
CTCCACGTTAATCCCGTCTCGCTTTTATTCTTTGCCCTCGTGCAAAAGCAAAGCAAAAGCAAATTATTCAAGGGTGGGAGGGAGGAACACAAAGGAATCAAAATGCTTTCATATCCAAAGTACTTTGGAAAAAAAATAACATCAAAACAAAACCCTGAAGTGTTTAATTTATTTTAAGTAAATAGGAAAATGCTGCCAGTTTATAAAAACCAATTAAATTAATGCAAAAGAAAAATCTCCTGGATGAAGCATAATTACATGCTTTGCAATGGCTTAGAGGCTGTTTTTGTTTTGTTTTCTTTTTAATCAAATTGCCTTAGGGGATTTTTTTTCCTGCAGTGTTTGGAATCAGCCTTTTAATTCTGAATCAGTTGTTCTTTCACAGGCCTGTATGATATAGCAGTGATATCCTCTGTCTACTCTATGGAAAAGTACTATAGTACAGTGGTGGGATTAAACATTTTTTACTACCAGTTCTGTGGGCATGGCTTGGTGGGTGTGGCTTGGTGGACATGGCAGGGGAAGGATGTTGTAAAATCTCCATTCCCACCCCACTCCAGGGGAAGGTTACTGGAAAATCCCCATTTCCTCCCGATCAGCTGGGATTTAGGAGGCAGAGAATAGATGGGGGCGGGGCCAGTCAGAGGTGGTACTTACCATTTCTCCGAACTACTCAAAATTTCCGCTACCGGTTCTCCAGAACTGGTCAGAACCTGCTGAAACCCACCTCTGCTACAGTATCTCATGTTAATAAATAATTTGTTCTCATTTCACAATTTTGAAACAGGTTTTCTCTAATTTCTTAATTAGAAAGATACAACTGATGCTTAATAGGTTGTGCACATTAATACATTACTTTTATTTAAAAGAATGAGATTCAATAAAAGCATAAAGAATTAAAGGGAGAATTAAAAAAGAAATAAATAAATAAACATAAAATTACAACTTCTGCTCTTCTTCCAATCAAGTCATTCCATCTTATTTTTCTTATCTTTTTTTAGTAATTCCCCCTTCCCTTTAACCCCTTTTGGTCCCCAATTTCATAAATCATCAATTCAGTCTTTTCTTCTTTTAACAAAAAGAAGAAAAGGTTCTTCTTCTTAAGGTTTCCAGTCTTTCCACACACAAAAAGGCCTTTTCCAATTTTTCCCTTACCAAAGTGGTCATCTGTGCCATTTCTGCAAATTTTATCCATTTTATAATCCAATCTTCCACTGTGGGTGTTCCATGATTCTTCTACATTGATAAATTCTTAATGGGTTGGACACAAACTTTAGGACTGGTTGATGATTCAAAACTCAGAAGCACAGAGCAAAAGCATTATGTATCTTGTCAGAACTGAAATCTTTAGAAATTTGGGAACGTGAGCATTGGCATCAAAAGTTTCTGTTAAAGTCCTTGAATTAAAATTTGACATTAGCATGCAAATTTGGTTGTTTTAGTGAGTTTTAAGGCTTTAGTGAGTTGTAAGGCTTGGAGAAGTTTTGGTAAAATTGGCAAGATTGTATTCTGGATTCTGTCATAAGTTATCAATAAAAATCAGCAGCCAAATGTTATTGCTATATAATAAGGACCTTAGATAGTGAAGTGGGCTCAGGCAATTGAACTGAAAATCATCCAGATATTTATTTCATAGTACTGAAATTTTGCTCCCAGGGAGAAGCACTTGGAGGATTTTCTGCTTCAATTGCAAAAATAACTTGGCCTCTCTTGGATATTATGTATTTAGATGGGGGAAGGAACTTTCAGGGTTGGCTCAAAGAGTGAAAAGTGTTATATTTTGGGAATCATGTTAGAGTGGCAAGCTTTTACTTTTATTAGTTATTATATTTTTACCCCGAGGAATGAGAAAAGTTGTTTGTGGGGATTTTTTCCTTCTCAAGCTTGGTAACTTGAATCACACTGGAGTTGAAGTCCACACATATCCAAGCTGCCAAAGTTGAGACACATGTTCTAGATGTATGGCTAGCACTAGACTAGAATACTTTAAAATGTGGTTGGGTTCATGTTCACCATTGAGTCAACTTTGGATACATGGATGCTATTTTCTGTTCTTTCTCAAACAACAAAGCACTTAGAGAAAGCACCAACTTCAACTGGGCACCACCATACTTGTCAGATACTACCCAAATACTAATTTTGGGGAAAGAAACTTGAGTTGTCAAATTGTGATGTTCAAGAGTAGATATCTGCCAAATATTAATTCACTCTAAGAGTGTTCAGTGTTTCTCAGTCTTGACAACTTTAACTTTAACATCTCTGGACTTCAAGTCTCAGAATATCAGAGCCAGCCTGCTGGCTGGGAAATTCTGGAATTGAAGTCCACAGATCTTAAAGCTGCCAAGGTTTAGACCACTGATAGTAAATGCAAAATTCCATTGACCCTTTAGGGAAGACCAAGAGATACATAGTTGATTGTCATTGGTGGTCAGTTAGATCATCTCTCATCAGGGTCAAATTATGTAATTTAGGCTGAGGTCCCTATTTATCTTTGGATATCACACTGAAGGCTACATTCAGAGACAGAGGTAAGAGAACATTTTAAAACAAAAGTTATGAAAATACAGGTAGTAGTATTATTTCCGATCCATTCCCTGCAATTCCCCTTTTCTGTCACATCAAGATTCTGTTTTGGAAAGGTTGGTAGATCTCCAATACATAATATACATGACAACATGACAGATGACTTAGGCAATGAATGATTTGGAAGCATGCTTCCAACATTTTATTTTAAGCAGCTTATCCATGAAGAGAAATTGCTTTACATTCTTTGTTGAAGCCTATAATTATACCAGCAATTATGCTTCTCCACAACAAAGTTTGCCGTTACTCCTTCCATGCATTTTACGCAATCAATTTGTAGAACTGACTAAAGCTGATGCTGCAGTAACATTTCCAAAACACCATGATGGATCTGAAATCCCTTTGATCTCATATCAACAAATAAGAAGCATAATTATAGGTTCTGAGTTAATTATCCCTGTTCCACCCACTCAGATGAATTCTGGCTATTTACTCCCAAAGTCAATACGGACATATGTTTTCATTGTACCTACCTTCCATGAACTCTGTTTTGGCTGGTATTTAAGTCTCGTAGCCTGAAGTGGGATGACGTTGGGGATGATGGTGGTGATGAGGATGATAAAATTTGGGTACCAAACATTACAAGAAGCCTGCTTGGACTAGAAAGCATTTACATATGTTTTTTTTTTAAATTTATATTTATATGCCGCCCTTCTCCAGAGACTCAGGGCGGCTTACAATGTGTTAAGCAATAGCCTTCATACTTTTGTATATTTATACAAAGTCAGCTTATTGCCCCCACAAACCGGGTCTTCATTTTACCCACCTTAGAAAGGATGGAAGGCTGAGTCAACCTTGAGCCTGGTGAGATTAGAACTCGCAGTAATTGCAGGCAGCTGGATGTTAAATGCTGCCTTAATAGGAGGCATTAGCCTGCTACGCCACTCAGGCTCCATAATTATCCAATGTCACAAGCAACTTAAGTTGAAATTTTGGAAAAGTTCTTAAGTGTTGTTTCTTGCAAAAATTCTTGTGTGATGCATCTGGCCCGCGGGCTGTGAGTTTAACACCCCTGCCCCAACCTTTGAAGAATGTTAGCCAAACCCTGACAAGACAGAGAGTAGCCCTGGATTTGGGGGCTTCTGGAGGCAAATTTATTATATTTGATGCTAGGTGGGATGGCACTCTCCCAGCTAGACCCTGTATGAAAACTAGGGATACTTCTAGACTCACAACTTCTGCTCAAGAAGCAAATGGAACACATGGCAGAGGGCCTTTGCACAACTTTGTGTTGTGTGCTAGTTGTGCCCTTTCTTGGACCATGTGGTTCTACTCAGCTACTTATGCCCTGGTCACCAGTAGAATGGATTACTGTAACACGTTTTATATAGGGCTGCTCTTGAAGAATATCTGGAACCTTCAGCTGGTGCAGAATGCAGCTATGTGCAGCCCTGGGGTGGTGCATCTGTTCCACATTGGCTGCCAGTTTGCTTCTGGGTGCAATTCTAAGGTGCTGGTTTTGCCCTACATGGCATGGAACCAGGTTGTCCAAGGAACTGCCTTTTCCTGATTAATCTACCCATCCCATCAGCTCCAGCTGATGAGGCATGCTTTGGATTCCATCTGTGAAAGAATCCCATCTGGTGGGAACCAGATGTGTCCCTTTTCCTGCTTATGACCCTTGCCCTCTGGAACATCATTCCTCCTGAGGTGAGATTGATCCCATCCCTGCTTGCCTTCTGGGAGGTCCTCCAATTTTTTTCCCATCAACCTGGGCATCCAAAGTGATTCTATAATATCAAGCAATGGTTGTTTTTTCATTTTTTGGGATTTTTTTTGTTTTTTGTTTTCGGTTTTTTATTTATGTTGGAGTGTTTTATAGTTTTAACTGTTTTTCCAATACTTGAGGGGCTGCGACAGAGAGGAGGGGGTCAAGCTGTTTTCCAAAGCACCTGAAGGACAGACAAGGAATAATGGATGGAAACTGAACAAGGAGATTCAACCTGGAAATGAGGAGGAACTTTCTGACAGTGAGAATAATCAACCTATGGAACAGAAGTTGCCTTCGGAAGTTGTGGGAGCTTCATCACTTGAGACTTTCAAGAAAAGATTGGACTGCCCTTTGTCAGAAATGGTGTAGGGTCACCTGCTTGAGTGGGAGGTTGGACTAGATGACCTATAAGGTCCTTTCAACTCTGTTAATCTGTTAACTGTTATATATTGCATACCACCCAGAGACACATTTGTGGGATGAAGGTTATATAAATTTGCTAAATAAATAAATAAATGTCTGTACCGGTCAATGTTTTGTTCCAAGATAAATGTTACTCTCCCCCTTCCACTTAGATGTTTTGCTTTCATTTTTAAAAAAATGAGAAACGAATAATCATCATCAATGCAGGGTTACAAGCAGAAGAACTGAGAGTGATGTTGGTATATATATACCTTGTTTTCCCGAAAATAAGACCCTATCTTATATTTTTTTGAACCCTGAAATAAGTGCTTGGCCTTATTGCCATGTGCTCAAAGCCTGATTGGGCTTATTATCAGGGGATGTCTTATTTTGGGGGAAATAGGGTATATATCTGTTCTCCAAAGGATGGTCCTTCAGCTGGGCTGGGACTGAACTTCTCAGCATTTCCAATTCGTAGAAGACGGTGGTAATGATTTAAATATACTTTCATTATTTGGAATATCAGTAAGAACAAAGAAAGTAGAAATTTGTTGAAGACAAGCGGTAAGATCCTACAGAGCTATTAAAACAAAAAATCTATTTAATTGCTAAAGCGAACATGCTTATTAGAGGTGTGTTTTATGCCTGTCCTCACTGTTTCTTTCTGCATTTGTTGATCAAAACAACTTACAGAAACTGATCTATGCTTGGAAGGTTATAGCTACAAACCAGTGGTGTACTCAGAACTGAGACATTAATCCCCACAAAGGTATCCAACTATCTTTCAGTAATGTGTCACAACCTTTGTATGCAGCCAAACTTTTCTTAATTCCTTCTCTAGTAACTATGTATTCTACAAATAGCAGGCTGTATCTTGCTTTACTGATTTGATATATAGTCAGTTCTATCCTTAGGGTTCAGGGGTAGGTGAGATAAATATTGTCGGAAATCTCCTCCCCTCTTTTATACTATGCCATTTACTCCTTAGATCCACCAAAGTCAACTTAAATGACTTCCATTGCTTTCGAAAACATTTCCTGTAAACTAAGCCTTGGCAAGTACAGAGAAGAACATTCTGGGATGGGGTGGGGTGTAGAGTTTGTAGACTTTTGCCATCACTTTAGACTGGATTCAAACTAGGACAAGATGTTAAACTATAACAGGGGTCAGCAACCTGCAGCTCTGGAGCCGCATGTGGCTCTTTTAACCCTCTGCTACGGCTCCCTGTCACTCAAAATATGCGTCGCAACTGCCAATGTGCGACACCTGCCGGCACGCGATTTATTGAGCTTTTCAACCACTGGTAGGCCACCCATGGATAAATCCAAGAAAAGAAAAGTTTCAGAAGAAAACAGAACATTTCATTCAACTACATATGCTAGTTTTGTGGCCGCTCAAGAAATAGTCGGGCATGGGAAGGGTTTTGTGGCTCCCGGTGTTTTCTTTTCTGTGGGAAACAGGTCCAAATGGCTCTTTGAGTGTTTAAGGTTGCAGACCCCTGAACTATAAAGTCCCAGAATTCTCAGTTATGTAGGCTGGAAATTCTGGCAATTGAAGTTCAATATCCTTGGAGGGTATTTGTTTGAGGGGTATTTATGCAAACAAATTTATCTTTCTCTTTTAGATGTGATAGAACAAAGGAATCATGTGGATCAATTTAAATCAGTCCACATCAGACTGATGTGGTATTCAGCCGGTTCAGACCGGTTCGGGAAAACAGGTAGCTCTGACGATCAATTGGTCCTGCCCACCTGCCCCCGCTCCATCCTGTCCTTTATTTCTTGCTTTAAAACTCATCTCAATCGCACGGCAACAGCTGATTTTGCCCCCCTCGCTGTTCTATTTACCATTGCTGACTTGGAAGGTAAGCAGCTGAGCTTCTAAATGCTCCATTTTCAACGCTGTGAGCAAGCGCCTTAGGTGCGCGCTCGCAAAACGTCCGCTCAACATCCGGCAACATCCCACTACTGGTCCACATCACTGCAGAATGTGTATTCGGACCACATTCTGTTCGGTCCAATATTTCAAATAACCTTTTTTGGAAAAAAATGCATCCCTCAAATATGAACAGTTTTGCACATTTGGGATGTCAATATATGTAGCTTTGTATGAATTGTGTGTTGCAAGGGAAATAACTATCCATCATTTACATGTTTTTTTTTAAATTGTTCCCATTACCTCTATGCACGCTTCTCTTATATATACTTGTATTAATTGCATTTTATTCTAGCATATTAAATTTCTTAAGATGTACTCCCAAAATACTTATAGCTTATTTTCTTACTATTAGCATTTAATTCTGGTTTTTGGCAAAACTTGTCCAAATTTGTTTGCTGCAAAGAAGACAGTTAAATTGGGTCATTCACATAAGTGACCTGCTTTACTTCATGACTTACAACCAGGTTCTGTTCTGCTTGTAGGTGGACGACTACTTGTATCTTTCTGTGTGCTCCTTATCTAAGAGATTGCTAATCAGAGGTCACTTCCTTCTGCCTTTCTTCCCAGGTACACAAAAACAAGCACCTGTTCTGAGACTCCTGGTAAGATGTAGCTAGTTTCTTGAGTTCTCTTGAACTTCCAAATATGTCTAACTTCCTTCATGTCTGCAGTAAAGAACTAAATCTAACTAAGCTGTCTCCCAGAAACTTCTGCTGAGAAGTGCTCATAAAATACATAAAATACAGGATGCAGTCTGAGCAGTATCAGGCTGAAAAGCACCATCCTGAGCCGCGGTGGCGCAGTGGTTAGAGTGCAGTACTGCAAGCTACTTCTGCTGATCACCGGCTGCCAGCAATTTGGCAGATCGAATCTCACCAGGCTCAAGGTTGATTCAGCCTTCCACCCTTCCGAAGTGGGTAAAATGAGGACCCAGATTGTTGGGGGCAATATGTTGACTCTGTAAACCGCTTTGAGAGGGCTGTAAAGCACTATGAAGCGGTATATAAGTCTAAGTGCTATTGCTATCCTGAATTATTAAAGCAGGGGTGTCAAACTCAAGGCTCACAGGCCGGATCCAGCCCATGGGGTGCTTAAATCTGGCCCGCGGTGCCACTCTGGAAACAGCAAAGGACTGGCCCGCGGTGCCTCTGCCAACGAAAACTGAGGCTCCCAGGCTCCGTTTTCGGCCACGACTGTCAGATATTGCCTACGTATGATGCCCCAGGCACCAGAAGGGGTT
>WNWU01000033.1:11498364-11510772 GCA_012654045.1 Ptyas mucosa | reverse complement strand
ACCTGAAGCTGTATGGCCTAAATAACTTCCGCATAGACTGAATGAGCTCGACCATCAGTATATATCTGACAACGACAGCCTACTGCAACCCTCTGCCAGCAAAAATGATGCCCCATTGGCCCACGTGCAGCCTCCCAGAGCTCCATTTTTGCTGGCAGAGGGCTGCAGGAGGCTGTTGCTGTCAAAAATGGAGCCCAAGCGTCACGCACAGCCTCCTGAGCTCCATTTTCACTGGCAGAGGGCTGCAGGAAGCCGTCATGGCTGAAAACGGAGCTTCGATGAGTGATGTCAAGCTGGCCTCGCCCACCCTGGCCCCCTGAGGTCAAACACAACCCTGATGCAGCCCTCAATGAAATCAAGTTTGACACCCCTGGATTAAAGTAATGCCATACTTTAGGCCTAAATCTTTTCCCCTGTTAAATGTAAATTTTAATTTGTTTTAAATTATCGGGTATTTTAAATTTGTCTCAGCCGAATTATTTAATTCATTTTTATTCTATCTTAAATTTTTGTATGTATGTGTTTTTTATTCTGTGGCTGTTCACCACCCTGAGTCCTTCGGGAGAAGGGCGGTATATAAATTTAATAAAAACAAAAACAAAAAACAAAAACATACAGGTAGCCTTCACTTAACAACCGGTTGCTTACTGTTGGTTAGACGTTACAACAGACCTCCCCCCCAAAGACACTTATAACCCAGATGCAAAAGTTCAATGACTGCCAAATGATCAGGATCACATTTTCAGTGATTGGCAACCAACTTGCATGTATGGCCATTTGCAGCATTCTGCAGTCACAGGACTGCAATTTACATTTTTCTTTTGCCGCAAACAAGTGTTTACTTCAGTTTCCAGCAAAAAAAACAAAAAAGCCATTGCGGACAATGGATTCACTTATCAACTGTTAATGAATGTTCTGTTTGCTTAATGACCACCACAAAAGATGTCCTATAATTGGGTAGGTAAACAAGGGTGCCTCGACTTATGACCGTCGTGACATATGATGGAAAGTCTGGGCTCCATTATGGCTGTAAGTCAAGGACTACCCATATGGTCATCCTGTAAGCTTTGCACATGCATGTAATGATACAACACGTGAAGAAAAAGGCTTATGTCACAACTTCAGGATAGCATTTTCTTCAATCTGAAGCCTCCAAATAGCCCCATCCCACAAATGCAGCTGCTTTGCAAAACGTGGAATGTTACTATATTTTGAATGCTGTAAAATGCAACATTAAGAGCCTTGGATAGTACAGTGGTCTAAAGCCCTGTTATTAACATCAGCTGCCTGCAATTATTGCAGGTTCGAATCTCACCAAGGCTCAAGGTTGACTCAGCCTTCCATCCTTTCTAAGGTACATAAATTGAGGACCCAGTTTGTGGGGGCAATAAGCTGACTTTGTATAAAATATACAAAAAGTATGAAGGCTATTGCTTAGCACATTGTAAGCCGCCCTGAGTCTCCGGAGAAGGGCGGCATATAAGTCAAATTTAAAAAAAAAACAAAAAACATTCTCCCTTTCTCTCTTTCCCTTGCTATAAGTCTGCATTAGTCCCACAATGTACCAGTCCAGGCATGACTTCAGTACCCAAAAAATGCCTCTAAACAGTATCTAGATTCACATAGGAAGTGCTTCCGCAACAGATGGTGGGTATTGTGTAACAACCTCCCCGTGGATCCCTGTCTGTGTTTTTGGAGTTATGAAAACAAAGCTGAAAACTCCCCCTTACAATCTCGGGGGGAGCCTGACAGGTGCCATCAGCAATAAAGTCAACCATGATCAAACCTGCAGGTGATAAATAATATTAAAAAGAGCTGTCCTGGTTGAAGAGTCCATGACAATACCAAGCTTTATATCCTGTGGGGGTTTATGAAAAGGTAAGGTTCCATTTAAAAACTGTACTAAAAAAGTTGGGCAAAGTTGATGGTGGATTGCCAAGAATTGCCTCGTTGAACTCATTTGCGGAGTTCAGAATCATAAATAAATTTAGGCTTTCGGTAGATTAAAAATCAACACCACCTTCCAATTCTCTAAATTTGTACATTGTAAATACGACTCTATAATATTAAACGTCATCTTTGTTTTGTATATAAAGTTTTAAGTCCCATAATAGTTGTCTTAAGAAGCCCAGGAGCAGAAAATTAATGTGAAGCTCGCCAACCAGTTTAGAGTCCATCTTCTTTTTATTCATTTCATTGCATTTATTTATTAAATTTATATACCACCCATCTCGATATCAAGCAACTCTCGGTGGCATATAAATTTAACTTTCTTTCTCTGGGGCTTTTATCACTGACATTATAGGTCCAGTAAATAGGAACTGGTAGGGGAACAGGAATGTGATCAAGAAACTCAAGACGGCAGTCAGAATAGTGTGATTAAAGTGTATATATGTATTTTGAGGCACACAAAAAAAAGCCAGGCTGAGTTTTAATCATATTATTGTGGTTGCCATCTTAACTTGATTCAAATTAATAGAGTTGGAAAGGACCTTGTAGTTCATCTAGTCCAATACTCTGCCCAAGCAGGAGACCATAAACAATTTCTGACAGATGGCTGTCCACTCTCTTCTTCAAAGCTTCCAGTGATGAAGCTCCCACAACTTCTGAAGGCAACTTCTGTTCCATTGGTTGATTGTTGTCACTGTCAGAAAATTTCTCCTTATTTCTAGATTGAATCTCTCCTTGTTCAGTTTCCATCCATTATTCCTTGTTTGGCCTTCGGGTGCTTTGGAAAATAGCTTGACCCCCTCCTCTCTTTGGCAGCCCCTCAAATATTGGAACACTGCTATCATGTCTCCCCTGGTCCTTCTCTTCACTAGTCTAGCCATGTCCAGTTCCTGCAACCGTTTATCGTATGTTTTAGCCGCCAGTCCCCTAATAATCTTGATTGCTCTTCTCTGCACTCTTTCTAGATCTCAACATCTTTTTTTATAGTGTAGTGACCAAAACTGGATGCAATATTCTAGGTGTGGTCTTGCTTTATAGAGTGGTATTAGTACCTCACTTGATCTTGATTGTATCCCTCTGTTAATGCAATTTAGGATTGCATTGGCTTTTTGTGGTTGCCGCCGCACACTGTTGGCTCATATTTAATTGGTTGTCCACTAAGACTCCAAGATCCCTCTCACACTTTTTTGACCATACCTCATGAACAGCCCTGAGAACCAAAAATACTGAAACAATTTTTGTCATCCTCTTTGAAAGCCTTAATTTTACTGAATGAAAAGTATTCATCAGTCTCATCAGCAAACCCCATTAAACCTCATCTAGGAGTGGGATCCCCTCCATTTATGAGGGCAATTATGTTTTTTTAGTGAGGCACTTTTGAGTCAGTGTGGATTCCTAGGGACTGCCTGGATGAGTCCTTGAAGTTTTCTTGGTAAGATTTCAGAAATGGTTTGCCATTGATTGCTTCCTAGGCCTGAAAGAGAGTGACTGAACTCAAGAGTCACCCATTTGGTTTAATGCCTCAGGCAAGACTACAACTCCCAGTGTCTTTGGTTTCTAGCTTATTGCCTTAACCACAACACCAAGCGGACTCTCCTCTTTATTGACCTACTTTTTTGGCATTAAAAAATATGCCCCATTCCAACTGTAGTCAAGAAAATAATTTATCTTCTCCAGCTCTTCTGTCTTTCCTAACAGAGGAATAATTCCTACAGAGGAATTATTGAGTCTGTCATCCGCACCTCTATAACTATATAGCTTAGGGCCTGGGTACCCTACGAGACCACCTTCTGCCACCCATAACCTCCCACTGACCAATATGCGCCCACAGAGAGGGTCTCCTCAGGATGCTGTCGGTCAAGCAATGTTGACTGGTGACCCCCAGGGGAAGAGCCTTCTCTGTGGGGGCACCCGCCCTCTGGAACGAGCTACCCCCAGGGATACGATTGATCCTGGACCTCCGTACTTTCCGCTGGGCTCTGAAGACTTTCTTCTTTCAGCAAGCCGGGCTGGCTTAAAATTTTTTAATTGTTTTATGGGTAAGGGGTTTTAAATTGGGGAAGCCAAACGGATTTAATTATGTTTTAAATTATTTTAATTTTGGCTGTTCACCGCCCTGAGTCCCCCTGGGAGAAGGGCAGTATAAAAATTTATTCAATTCAATTCAATTCACTTCACTTCACTTCACTTCACTTCACTTCACTTCACTTCACTTCACTTCACTTCACTTCACTTCACTGTCTGGTTTGGTTCTGCAACCCAACAAGACAAACACAGACTTCAACAGATAATTAGAACTGCAGAAAAAACAATTACTACCAGCCTGCCTACTCCAGAACTGGTAGTTAAAAATGCTTTTAAAAAAAAAAGAAGAAGTTCCCACCATCGCGGGTCGCTCAGCTGATCGTCGGAACTTTTTTTTTTAACTTTTTAACCTGCTAGGCCAAAAACAGGGGGTGTAAGCAAAAAACGGGGTGGGGTCTGTTTTTTGAAAAAAGAGAAAGAGAGAGAGAGAGAAAGAAAGGAAGGAAGGAAGGAAGGAAGGAAGGAAGGAAGGAAAGAAAGAGAGAGAGAGGGAGGGAGAGAAGGAAAAAGGAGAAGAAGGAAGGACTACAAACCTGGCACTAAATGCAACTTCAGAGGATAATCTAGGGCTGGAAGGGACCTGGAGGTCATCTAGTCCAACCCTGTTCCAGCAGGACATTGTTAGTGAGTTTCTGACTTTTGATCCCCCAGTCACACGGTTACATAGCCACGCCCACCCAGTCACATTAACCCCACCACCAAGTCACGCCCACAGAGCCAGTAGGAAAGAAATTTAGATTTCACCACTGATATGCACCGAAGACAAATTCCTTGTGTATCCAATCATACTTGGCCAATAAAGAATTCTAATTCTAATTCTAACACTATGAGGATTGAAGTCCCATGCTTCTGCATGCCATGGGACTAGGGAAAACTAGAGAATCCAGTAGATTGCTAGACAGATCATGAGGCTGGTTGAGGCAGGCCGGTATGTTTTTATGGAAATTCAAGAGGGTGCAGGGTTGAGTCAACATCTTTGTGGTTGGAGCTGGAAATATGCCAGAGACCAAACGATGGTGACTTCTTAACTCCCCACCCACACACACACACCCCATGGCAAGACCAAGAGGAATGGCTTTTTACAGCATCTAGGATGAGAGAAAACTCTACAGGGTCACTCCATTACTTTGAAGCCAACAGCACAGTAAATACCTGAGGAGAATAACCAGGAGCCCAGGAAACAAGGGAAACATTATAGTTTAAGAAACTTGTGGAAGGTCACAATTTATGAACTGTGGAGTAAATAAATATTCGGCCCTCATTAATGCAGATGGGAGTTAAGTGGCTAATCCTCTGCACATTTCGCAAAGGATTTACCTTCCTGCCTTTTATAGGACAGATTAATTTATGACCGCCTTGTGTAAGAGGCTGAGAAAGTGAGAAAGAGCTCAGAACAAGACTATTTACTGCTGCTGCTGCTTCTCCTTTTTTTTTAAAAAAATGAGGCCTTCAGAACTAACACAAGAATTGGAGGCTGAAGAGAAGGAAATTTTAGAAGAGCTGTCAATGGAACTGCTCTCTATGAATCAGTTATCAGTTACTATGAATTAGTTGCCAGGCATCTGAATTTTGAACACGTGACAATGGAAATGCTGCAACCGTCATTAAATGTGAAAAATGATCATAAATCACTTTTTTCAGTGCCATTGTAACTTTGAGCAGTCACTAAATAAACTGTTGTGAGTCAAGGACTATCCATACTGCGCACACAGAACATTTTTCAACGTATATATTTTTCTCTTATTTGGTTTCCTTGATATTGTTCCTTCCTGCAACTTTTAAAGCAGAACAGAACACTTTTGCTAAATGTTCTTCTTTTCCTCACATTTAACTTCAATGTGTAGTTCTCTCAAGCTTGATTCCAAAGCACAACTCAACTCACAATCTAGCATTTCGTCCAAACATAAAGTAAATGAGGAGAGAATCCAGTTGCAGTGATAAACATTAATTGAAAAGTTGGCATATTGGCCAGCTGACTTTTCTGTTTGAAACTAACATTCCTGACATATCTAATGAAGCTTTGCTATTATTATTTTTTTTAATGAGACCAACCTGAGAAAAATGATATATGGTCCCCATAGGCTATTATTACATTTCAAATATAGTTCCTTTCAAAATCTTGAATTTGATCTGAGTGAATCCTAGCAGATGATCCATCATTCCTTGTAGGAATTATCAAAGAGCCCATAGACTTCCCTTATTTTGATGGAGCACAAGAAAACTGGTCTTGTAAAGATGTCTATTGATTATTGAACTCCAAGTAGTAATAGTACCTCAAATAGTTGATGTATTGCAGAGTTTGACAATATTTCTCAGAATTTAGTGCTCCAGACTGGACACAATTAAACCCCATGTTTCAGGCTATTTCATAAAGACTCAACAAATACAACGAAGTTTTAGCACATTACAGTACAATTGTTAATTGATAAAATACTTGTAAACTTTCCCATATACAGTTTGCATCTATATGTCCATTTCGTCTTTGCCGCCTTTCCCACCCCCCACCCCTCTTCTTCCCAATTAAAATCCTAAATTAAGATTTAAATGTCTCCATGCATCATATGAAATGAGATATATCTCACCAACATGTATGACTTTTAATACAATTTGTTATTCTGAAAATCTGCTACCAGCTTCTTTCTAATCCATAGCAGGAATGGAGAGTGTGGGGGGAAGCAATTTGCATTCATTTGACCTCTAGTGCTGTGTTTCTTAACCTTGACAGCTTGAAGATGTGAAGACTACAACTTCCCGAATTCCCCAGCCAACATCTGGAAGGCAAAATCCACATTTTCACAGTGGCCAAGGTTGAGAAACACACTAGCATTAGCTCATTTCAAGAAAATCCCTCAAGGAGTCACTGGCGCTCCAACCACACATTCCAACATTTATTAGAGAAGGTTGTCGGTGACACAAAGTACAAATTGTTGGTTTATCTTGATGATTTAACTGTGTTTGGAAATATATTAAAGGCACTTGAATGCAGATTTATGAAAGTCCTCGATAAAGTAGAAGCCTGTGGTTTAAAGTTGTCATTGGCTAAGGGTCACCTTTGTCACTGCAAATAACTTAAATTGGTTATATAGGACTTTAAAAGGATATTTCAATAAAACTGGCTAAGACAGAGAACGAAACTATATGGAATCATCCATAAATTGTTTTACAGTCATTCTTGGGGTGTTTTTTTTCCCCCAGACTCTGTTGTTTTATAAGCAATTTGTAAAATGAAACTATTCCTCTCTCATTTCACAATCATAACAAACAAACAAAAAAAGATTTGGCATATCATCTGCCAGGAATCAAAATCCCTTGAAACAGATGAGCTGATAAATTATTTGAAAACCTTTCCACAACACTGTGTTTTGTTTCAGTCATATTTCTGGCTTGGTCTTGCTGATATCAGTAAAAGGCAAGTGTTTTACATACTGGTGCCAGTTTGAATGGCCTTGGCGCTGTTTTATATCAGAACCAGGGTAAGGGATTACAGATAGTCCTCGACTTACGACCTCAATTGAGCACCAAATTTATGTTGCTAAGCGAAACATTTGTTATTTGAATTTTGCCCCATTTTACAACCTTTCATGTCAAAGCTGTTAAGTGAATCACTGAAGTTATTAAATTAGTAACATGGTTGTTAAATGAATCTGGCTTTCCCATTGACTTTGCTTGTCAGAAAGTTGCAAAAAGGGATTGCATGTCCTTGGGACACTGTAACCGTCATAAATATAATCCAGTTTCCAAGCATCTGAATTTTAATCACATGACCATGGGGATGCTGCAATGGACGTAAGTGTGAAAAATGGTCCTAAGTCACATTTTTCAGAACCGTTGTAACTTCAAACAGTCACTAAATGAATTGTTGTAAGTTGAGGACTCCCTATATATTGCTCTGAAGTAAAGAATTATCTGAATCTGAAAGAAAGTACCCTAGTCCTCAATTAGATGTCTTGCTCTTAAAAGTGGCCTCTGATGGGCAAATATATTTAATATCTCTATTATCCCGCGCTGATTGTGTTAGCAAGTAATAATCCGCTTCCTTAATTTTAAGCCCTCCAAAGTTAAAGGCCATAGGACTTACAGTAGATGGATTGTTGCTTTAACAGGCAAAAACAAGATAGATGCTGATACCTTATCTCAGCAAAATTATAACATAGGCAGAGAGATATAAAGGCCACAATGCAAATGAAGCAATGAAAATAGGAGGTCTATCTCTAATTTCTGAAAGAACTGTTAATCATCTAGTACTTGAACTCTGGGCCCTATCTAACAAAATGAAATTCAATGTAGAGAAAAGCAAAGTCCTACATTTAGGCAAGAAAAACCAAAAGTACACATACAGATTGGGTGAAACTAGGCTTAATAGCAGTAACTGTGAGAGGGATCTTGGAGTCTTAGTGGATAACCAATTAAATATGAACCAATAACGTGTGGCGGCAGCCAAAAAAGCCAATGAAATCTTAAGTTGCATTAACAGGGGGATACAATCAATATCAAGCGAGGTACTAATACCACTCTATAAAGCAAGACCACACCAAGCATATTGCATCCAGTTTTGGTCACTACACTATAAAAAATATGTTGAGACTCTAGAAAGAGTGCAGAGAAGAGCAACCAAGATGATTAGGGAACTGGAGGCTAAAACAGGTCCACGAGAAAATGTTGGTGGTCCACAGAAAAATTATTTGCATTTTTTATATTGTACTAAATACGGTGGCTCAGTGGCTAAGACACTGAGCTTGTCAATCGAAAAGTTGGCAGTTCAGCGGTTCGAATCCCTAGTGCCGCGTAACAGGGTGAGCTCCCATTACTTGTCCCAGCTTCTGCCAACCTAGCAGTTCGAAAGCTTGTAAAAAATGCAAGTAGAAAAATAGGGATCACCTTTGGTGGGAAGGTAACAGTGTTCCGTGCACCTTTGGCGTTTAGTCATGCCGGCCACATGACCACAGAGATGTCTTCGGACAGCACTGGCTCTTCAGCTTTGAAACGAAGATGAACACTGCCCCCTAGAGTCGGGAACGATTAGCACATATGTGCGAGGGGAACCTTTACCTTTACTTTAAATACTATTTATCTTTTTAAAAAATTAATATTAGTGGTGTGCGGGATTTAAAATTATGAATTTAGTGGTCCCTGAGGTCCAAAAGTTTGGTGACCCCTGGGCTAAAACATACAATGAATGGTTACAGGAACCAGGCATGGCTAGTCTAGTGAAGAGAAGGATCAGGAGAAACATAATAGCAGTGTTCCAATATTTGAGGGGCTGCCAAAGAGAGGAAGGGGTCAAGCTATTTTCCAAAGCACACGAAGGCCAGACAAGGAATAATGGATGGAAACTGAACAAGGAGAGATTCAACCTAGAAATAAGGAGAAATTTTCTGACAGTGACAACAATCAACCAATGGAACAGAAGTTGCCTTCAGAAGTTGTGGGAGCTTCATCACTGGAAGCTTTGAAGAAGAGAGTGGACAGCCATCTGTCAGAAATTGTTTATGGTCTCCTGCTTGGGCAGAGGACTAGATGAACTACAAGGTCCTTTCCAACTCTGTTAATCTGTTAAACTCCAAGGACAGGGATCCCCAACCCTTGAGCTGTGGCCTACTACTGGGCTGTGGGCTATTCACAACCGGGTTGCACAAGCAGCAGGCTGAAAGGCACATGCGCACATGTGCATGCAGCTCAACTTGCACAAGTTGAGCTGTGAATGCATCCGTGTGCACGCTGGCCTACCACTTGGACTTGAGTTGTGTGCAAGCATGTACATGCCAGCCCGCTGCTCTCATGGCCCATTTCCCTTCTCTCCTCCACTCCATTGGCCTGCCAAGCTGGAAAGATTGGGAACCGCTGATCTAGGATGAAATTAGCGTAATTCATAGCTTTACTCCGGTTTTGTCCCATGTCAATTATTTCAATCTTAGAGACAGCAGCTACAGAAAGAGACAGCTTATAACTTAGAGACAGCTAATAAGCTTTCTGCTGAATTAAAATACCTTCTATAACACATTGTTGGATCATCCTTCCATGAAAACCATCTGATCTTGCTGAATGTAAAACAGATATTAGTGTAAGTTTTCCAGCATAAGGCTTTTTGGAGACGCATCTTAGAGATTGCAAGGAATCATCATCAATCTTATTCAATAGCCTTTAAACTCTTCGAGAAGCATCCAAGCATTCAGGATTGATTTTTTTGATGATAATATGGTCTTGCCATTTGCTTAAATATCTCAGTTAAATGCCCAAATTTGCACTGATCTCTATTACAGCCAATATACTATTGTTCTCACTTGGTTAGGCACATAAATGTGATTAGGGATACTGCCTAATTTTAATTATTATCTATTCTATAGAAAATATTTATAGATAATATTTGTCTATACAAAAAAATCCAGCATCACAATGCATAGTTTTTGTATGATTAACTTTTTTACTAGTTAAAAGGACAAATATTGCAAATATTGTTCATACCTGTCACTGAAAATTATAGTAATGTATTGTCCAGCAAAAACTTTGAAGAACTGATTTGCGATCTTCGTAGTAATCACTATACTCCAATCCATGCCTTGAGAATATTGAAATCATTGGGAAATATTACCATTTATTATTGGGGCTAGATATTTTTTAAATATAAGGATATTTATTAATGCTTGCCAACTATATGTAACTCCTTGGTAAGAAACTTGATATTTGCTTAAGTCTTAAGAGAACCTTAATCTCTTAAGAGAATCTTGAGGTGAAAATGTGCTGGAAATTGAAATGTTCTGCATGCACACATTGGGCCGTGAGAATCTGATCTGAGCAGTGATTATTGAAGCAATTTTAAAGCTGTATGAGAAAAGATATGACTCTATAGGGAATGTATTTTAGGGACAGCAAAGCCCAAGTCCTAAGTAGCTCCATCCTACCAGGAGAAGAATGCAATAGCATGTGTTCCATGTACTTATGCCTGGGATGAAGTCCCTTGAGTAACTGCAGAGACAAAGGAGAGAGAGAGAGAAAAAGACAAACAGAAGATAGAATAAATCAGGGTGGACAACTATGGTAATTTTATGACCTGTGGACTTCCTCTCCCAGAATTCCAAGCCAGCAAGGCTGTTAAACACGACTGGTCATAAATTTGCCACAGTTACCCAACCCTGGAATATTTAACTCTCTATCTACACTCTACTGCCCTCTTGTGGCCAGGAGGAGTTCAAAATTGATGTTTCCAGCAATTTGCATCTGAGCAATAAAAATGAACTTTTATTACCTTGAATAGGATTAGTTGTGTGAATTTGTTTTCCTTGCAATTTTTCAAAAATAAATAAATAACTGCACTGTTATTGTAGACCTCTGACTTCAAGATCCAAATCCTAGCTTAGCCAGTTGACCTTATAATCTATCTGGCACTGAGTGATCTGTGTTTAAATGAGCCAAAAAAGCATTTGAACTGACTTGAAAGCGAATGTCTTTGGACAAAGAAGAACTTTGATACGAAAGAGTTAATTTAAATTAAGCATGTCTAATCCCATGTTTTAACCAAACAAATTTTAAAAATAGAAATCTTGCAAGTTTCATTCCACCCTATCCCCATTAGAACCATATTATGCAAAACTTTCATGTAAAAAAGAAGAAGAAGCTGATAAGTAGTAGGATACTGTAGGAAGTTAGCACCCACTCCTTTCCTAGAAGAGTGAAATATTTTGGGAAATATTAAAAAGGCAGAATACCATGTTTCCCTGGATGAGAAATGGAGATGCATGTTTTAAAGACAAAGCAACTCCCACCTTCCTGCCTCCCCCCCTTTGTTAATGGGCCAGAGGCAGAAACTCAATCTTTGACAATAGGACCCATCTGCAACACAATAGCAACAGAAAATCACCACATGGCACCTGGGAAAATTACATCAACCAGCAAGGCTAGTTAAGACCCCCACCCCCTGGGAGTCTGACAACCAATCAGGATACTCTTTCTGGGCCCCAGGAAGTTCAAAGCCAGAGAAAGCATAAAACCTGGGGACTTGCTCTGTCTCGAGCCCTTTTCTGTTCAGGAACTCATGCCATGTGATCCTGTCCACCATTAAACCATCTTTCCAAGCAGTCTCCATGTTTCTAGTGTCTTTGTCCCCACTTGGAGCAGAACCCAGAAGGATATTTCTTCCTACAATAACATAGCCAGAATTTTTTTTTTTAAAATCAATCTTTATACAATAGCAGCCTTGATATTTCCAATATTATCTTTGAAATAGATACATATCTGGAGAAAGCATCATTTAAAAATGGTACATGAAAAATAAGTGTTACTATTTTATGAATCCTGGTTTTTAATTGCAGGGCTCAGAGCAAACAGAACCACAGGTTTCTGTTTCACAGGTGATTCTTTGATTAGGCTGTTGATTAT
>WNWU01000033.1:11479680-11493364 GCA_012654045.1 Ptyas mucosa | reverse complement strand
GATTATTCCTTGATTAGGCTTCCTCACCAGCAATCAAAACCCAGATGAGCAGAAATTAATACCATTGGACCAGGGGTATCAAACTCACGGCCCCTGACCCGGATACGTCACATGCTGGCCACCTTCACCTCCGGTTTAGCGAAGGAGAAAAAGTTGTGGTACGTCACATGACGACAACATGACGCCGTGAGTTTGACACCCCTGCAGTAGACCAACAATCAAGGAGGAAGGAACTACTGTACCAACTCAGACAGCAAACAGCCTAACCAAGATCTCTCCTGCCAACACTGACAGGGAAGTACTGTACCAGTACATAAAAATAAAAGCAAACCCCGCCCCACCTCTAGCACTGATGATGTTATCTAGTTTGGTAATGAAACATCAGCAAGAAATCAACCAAGCTCAGAGAGCACCATGAACCCCCCCCCCCCAGTTCAGTTCTCAGCTATAAATATTCTCTTCCATAGGTTCTTAATTAAACCATAGGGGCTCCAGAGGTAGAAGTTATTTTGCATCTTATGGATAAAGGCAGTGGTGGGATTCAGCCAGTTCGCACCACTTCGGGAGAACCGGTTGTTAACTTTCTGAGCAGTTTGGCAAACTGGTTGTTGGAAGAAATCATTAGGGCAGAGAACCAGTTGTTAAATTACTTGAATCCCACCACTGGATAAAGGGGATGCAGCTGGTACACCAGATGCAGGTTAGATGCATCTAACCAGGTTAGATGGTTCATGGTCACTGCCACTACTTGAGACTCAAAAAGATTTAATAACATACTGTATTTAGAGGTTGTATGTCTTCCTTATCTCACATCAGTATGAATTATGCAGGAGTGTTATAAAAAGTGGATTACAGGTTCACCTTCAAAGTTTGTCTTCCTTGGAAATGCAAAACTTTTAAGCTGTATAGGAACCGTGTACTTCACCTACAACTGGTTATGGTGGAAAAAGCTTGTGTAAGGGGCCCATGATGTTTACTTGAAGTGCAAGTACAAAGGGCTTTGTAGCTTTGGGACACCGAGGCCTCTTCTCATAACCAGAATTCTTGAGCATGCTTCCAGATCCTATTTAAAACCTAGCATCAAAATGTAATTTCTTACCAGACAGAAAACAAGGGAAAGGATTATTAAAAGCACTGAATTAAGTTCATTTCAATAACTGAATGTCTGAATCAAACCTAGATTTTATCCTAGCTCCAATTATGTTTGGTCTTTGGCTCCCAATGGGTCACTCAAAAGCCAAATGCAGCCTCAAATCTATTCATTTGTTTGTTTGTTTATGAGGTTTATATTCCACCTTTATTGCTTTATAAGTAATTCAAGATAGTGGAACAGTGGTGGGTTCTGTCCGGTTCTATAGAACCGGTAGTAAAACCAGCGGGAGGCTCCGCCCACCCGCCACAATGTCATAACGGGTGATTTTCGCATGCGCAAAAGCATGTGCACTCCTGCTGCGAAGTGGTAGTAAAGGTAAGTGGAACCCACCCCTGTAGTGAATATACCAAATATTTCTTCCTCCTCCTATTTTCCCCAGAACAAAAACCCTGTGAGGTGGATTGGGCTGAAAGGGCGACTGAGCCAAAGTCACCAGCTGGCTTTCATGCCACGGTTTTCTGGTGATTGGCCGAAAGTTTCACAGCTAGTTTTCATTTATTTATTTAACAAACTTATATATTGCCCATTTCCCTGAAGTGATTTTGTCTAAGGCAGGACTATAATTCCTCATCTCCTCATCTCCCAAAATCACCCAGTAGACTTTTATTCCTAAAGCCGGACTAGAACTCACCGGCTCCTGATTTCTAGGCCAGCAGCCTTGTCTCAAAGGATGTTATGCTTTCCAAAGATGTGTGCTGTAAGCGTGACGGACAGGCATGTGTATCTCCTGTCTCTGAACTCCTAGTTGCAATGGATGCCTTCTGCCTTCCTTTCTTCCCAAAAAACCTGCAGGTTACTTTCACAGCCAAAGATGCAGTCCTGCCTAAGCTGTCCAGGTGACGCCAAACTCATGACACGTCAAGTTTTCCACTGATATAAAAAGAATCTTTTTTTAAAAATTGTGAGAAAGAATAGAAAGAAAAGGCACATTTGAATATGCTTCCATTGAGAAGTTATTTACTGTCTAGTAAACCCATTTATAACCACTCTGCATTTCACATCTGAATATTCTGAGGGACACAGATGCTCTATATCAGCCATTATCAGGCGCTTGGAAGCTTTTGCAATGGTTCCCAGGCGCCATTTCGAGGCTGCCAAAGAATTCAGCACAACAGAGTTTGGAACGCTATGATTCTTCCCCACAACTCACACTGCCTGGGCTCAAAAAAAGGAAAGGAAAAGGAAGAACGCATTGAGCCTAGTGTGCCAAACTGATAGGCAATTCCTGGTCATAGAAAAAAAAAACCAGATTTTGCCCCAGTCTTTCTTCCACATTAGGGTTACCAGATGTCCGGTAAAAGGAGAGTATGTCTTCCTTTTTTTTAGTCCTAATTCCCAGGCTTAGTCTAAAAATCAAATACAGGTAGTCTTATGACCATCATGCATTACAACCAAGATGGATGGGCTTCATTAAGGTCGTAACTCAAGGACTACCTGCATTGTCCAGCTATTTGAGTGTTTTACTTGTTATTTTCTGGAGCGTTTTTACCTCAGTAATCATTCAAATTTTCCTGTATGGTGACCTTGAAAGTTGTCTTCAGACACAAAAGCCTAGATTTATGTTATTTATTTCTTGATTCCAGCCATCCACTTCAATCCATCCCTGTCATGTCTACAATCATTGTCATCTGTAGAATACAGGCCCCGTCATACGTTTCGATTCTTTATTATCCCTCTAAGTTCTTGAAAATAAAGATTGGTTGGAAAAAATATTGCAGTTGAAAAACCAGTCCTTCTGAGGTTAGAAAAAGTAATTTCATATACATGGGTGATTAAGTACAAGTTTTGTCACTTTTGTCATAGATGTCCAGAAAGTAAAACACTTTCTGTTTTCTGTGTCCTCCTTTGCCTGTACAGATATCTGGGTAACTCTATAGACAGGCCTATGAACAGGACTCCATCTTTTGAAGATCTATAGATTTTTTTCTCACAAAGTAGAGAAGTGCATAAAAGAATAATTAAAAAGCAAACTTTTCCACAAGTTTGGCTTTAAACCAATAACTTCATGGACTCATCCAAACTTCTATTAAACATGGAAGAGGATTATTGTGGCCTTTCCCCCCCCCCCCCAGATGTTTCCCCAAATTCGCGGTCTAGTCTATAGCCTTGAAAGTGGCCAATACTTTCCTATCCCTCTAATAATCAGACTTTGTCCTATTTAATGTGAGGCTCCCCAGCAAATTACCCAGATGCTGTCAAAAGCATGGTAATGTACAGGATGCTATGCTCTAAGATGTTCAACCCTGATTATGGAATCCTTGGTGCTCACACTGATGATGTTATCTAAAAAGGTAAAGATTCCTCTCGCACATATGTGCTAGTTATTCCCGATTCTAGGGGGCAGAGCTCATCTCTGTTTCAAAGCCAAAGAGCCAGCGCTGTCCGAAGACGTCACCGTGGTCATGTGGCCGGCATGACTAAACGCCAAAGGCGCACAGAACGCTGTTACCTTCCCACCAAAGGTGGTCCCTATTTTTCTACTTGCATTTTTTTACGTGCTTTCAAACTGCTAGGTTGGCAGAAGCTGGGACAAGTAACGGGAGCTCACCCCATTACGCAGCACTAGGGATTCGAACTGCTGAACTGCCGACCTTTCGATCGACAAGCTCAGCGTCTTAGCCACTGAGCCACCGTGTCCCTAGAATGATGTTACCTACTTGGTGCTTTTTCAAGAGGCAACCAGATCTCTAGAACTGTCTATGGAGATTCTCAGTCATCCAGGTCATGATTGACCCAAAGGTGCTTTTTTTCAAGAGGCAACTGGACATTCTGGTTTTTCTTTGAAGACGTTTCGCTTCTCATCCAAGAAGCTTCTTCAGCTCTAAAGAGCTGAGCTCAGAACGTCCAGTTGCTTTTTGAAAAAGAACCTTTGGGATAACCATGACCTGGATGACTGAGAATCTCCATAGATGTTACCTACTTGGGTAATGAAATGTCTGCAAGCAACCAAGCAACCAACCAGCAAACACCAAGAACTCCCTGTTCAGCCCTGAGCTACAAATATTCTCTTCTATATGCAATACAGTCTACAGTAAAGCTACAATTAATTGGATCCATGCTACATTCTAAACTATAAAGCATGATTTATGCATCACAAAGATTGGGTTCCAAAATCTAAATTGAAATCAAGCAAACTACATTTATAGCTTAACATAAGACATAATCCCAGCCAAAAGTTCTTATTCTAAACAAGCACTTCAAAGGAGAAAAGTCTCCCTCAGCTGTTATCGATTTCGACTTTAGGCTGGAAAAATTAAGCATTAAATGTTCCCAACTGGGCCTTTACCTCCTTCCAAATCTTCGGCGATTTCCAAATGTGCCAAATGATAACTCCCATCATCCACAACTAATGTCATACTGTCAAGGATGATGGGAATTCTAACCAATCATATGTGGACAGCAGCTGGTTGGGCCAAAGAGTCTCCCTTCAGATGCAAAACAAGAATATCTGAAAGAAGTTCTACCATGGTCTTAATACAGCATGCTGATGTTTCTCAACCTGGGTGACTTTAAGCAGTGATGAAATGTAAAATTTGGTACTACCAGTTCTGTGGATGTGGCTTGGTGGGGGTGGTGGTAAAGTAACTGGGTGGGCGTGGCCAACTTTTTTTAAAAAAACTTTTAAAACCATTTTTTCTACAACCTTTTAAAAGCCTCTGCCGATCAGGCAACTCAGCTGGGATCGTGAGAGGCTTTTAAAAGCATTTTTTTGACAACCTCTTCGGTAGAGAGCTGAGCTGAGCCCTGCGATCAACAGGGGCTTTTTTTTTTACTTTTAAAAGCATTTTTTCGGCTGAAGAGGTTGTAGAAAAATTGCTTTTAAAAATTAAAAAAAAGCTTCTGATGATTGCGCGGCTTAGCTGGGCATGGGGGGGGGGCAGGGATTTTTGCTACCGGTTCTCAGAACCACCCGCCTCCATCGCTACTGAGCAATCCAGTCCAAACCGGGAGCATTTCACCCCTGACTTTAAGACACGTGGACTTCAACTCCCAGAATTCCCCAGCCAGCATAGAGTTGGAAGGGACCTTGGAGGTCTTCTAGTCCAGCCAGAGCAAGAGATCCTATACCATGGGTTTCAAACTCACTGCATCACGTTGCCATCACATGACATTTCGCAAATTTTTTTCCCCTTCGCAGAGTTGGGGTAGGTGTGGCCTGCGCGTGACGCATCTGGCCTGTGGGCTGCCAGTTTGACACCCCTGTCCAATACCATTTCAGACAAACGACTGTCCAGTCTCTTAAAAATTTCCAGTGATGAAGAACCCACAACTTCTGAGGGCAAACTGTTTCACTAGTTAATTGTCCTCACTGTTAACAAATTTCTCCTTATTTCCAGGTTGCTTAGTTTCCATCCATTGTTTCTTGTCCTGCCATCTGGTGCTTTGCAAAATAAATTGACCCCCTCCCTCCTCTTTGTGGCAGCCCCTCAAATACTGGAATACTGCTATCATACCCCCCCCCCCAAGTCCTTCTTTTCTCTAGATTACCCAAACCCAAACCCTGCAACTGTTCATATTCTTTATATATTTTAGTCTCCAGACCTTTAATCATCTTAGTTCAGAGGTGGGTTTCAGCACGTTCTGACCAGTTCTGGAGAACTGGTAGTGGAAATTTTGAGTACTTCAGAGAACTGATAAATACCACCTCTGACTGGCCCCACCCCCATCTATTTTCTGCCTCCCGAGTCCCAGCTGATCAGGAGATAATGAAGATTTTGCAATAACCTTCTCCTGCCACGCCCACCAAGCCACAACCACAGAACTAAAATTTGAAAATTTTTAAATAAATTTTAAGTAAAAAAATTTGAAACTCACCACTGTCTTAGTTGTTCTTCTTTGCATTTTTTCCAAAGTCTCAACATCTTTTTTGTAAAGTTGAAGTCCACGTGTCTTAAAGTCACCCAGATTGGAGAAACACCAGCAGAATGCTAATCTTCTCTGGGTAAGGTTAAGGGGGAAAGCAGTTAATCCTACATTCTTGGCTCACTGTCTGAAATAGAACAGACCATGAACATTTTTATCATGTACAGTAATGAGCTACTGGACGAGGTGACTTTTGATTATATGGGAAGTTGATGTCTGGGGTTGAACTTAAGCTTCCTGCATGTTCATGCTTATCTTGGACTAAACCCCACCTAACTCAATGAGATTAACTTCTGTGCAAGCATGGACAGAATTGTACAGCATGGTAGCATTTCTTATATGCATTTATTAAAAAGAGCAATCTCCCCCCCCTCCTCCATTAAATTCCAAGTCACTTCCAAGTACACAGGCATAGCCCTGGGCTACAAGGCAGTTGTCAAAATGAGTGGCCAAGAGCATTGTGTGTCTTCCACGCCTCACTCCCTTTGAATGTTCTGACACACCCTAAGAGCGTGTTGTTGCAGATAGAGCCAACAGAGCAGAGAGAGAGAGAGAGATATGTTTAATTGCTCTGTAAATGGGCCCAGTTCGTTCCAAGGAATATATGAGGCTGAGATGACTGGCAGGTGACAAAAGGATTACTTAAAACAGAGGTCTTCAAACTTGTCAGCTTTAAGACTTGTGGACTTCAACTCCCAGAATTCTCCAGTCAGCTATGCATATTCAATTCTGGGAGTTGAAGTCCACAAGTCTTAAAGCTGACAAGTTTGAAGACCTCTGACTTAAAAGAATAGAGTTGGAAGGGACCTTGGAGGTCTTCTAGTCCAACCCCCTGCTTGCGGTATAGGGAACCCTTTCCCATTTCAAACAAGTGGTTGTCCAATCTCTTCTTAAAAACTTCCAGTGTTGGAGCATTCAAAATTTCTGGAGGCAAGTTGTTCCACTGATTAATTGTTCTAACTGTCAGGAAATTTCTCCCTACTTCTAAGTAGCTTCTCTCCTTGATGAGTTTTCACCCATTGCTTCTTGTCCTACCCTCAGGTGCTTTGGAGAATAGCTTGACTCCCTCTTCTTTGTGGCAGCCCCTGAGAGATTAGAACACTGCTATCCTGTCACCCTAGTCCAAAGAAATAACTGGGTGATGACATACCGTAGTTAGTTTTCAGTGACCTCCATTGAGTTGGATCCTGCCTACAGAGATAACCTCTGTTCTCTCTTCTGCTTTCTCAAGCGTAGACCTTCTCTCTCTCTAATTCATTTAATTTTGCTGATAAGTTTCTTTAAAAAGAAAAACAAAACAAGGCTACCCTGTTCCTGTTGTTTTAAAAACTTAAAACATATCACTGTGGGAAATTTAAATAGTCCAGATTGCTTCAGAAAGCATTGGGGATGGGGGGAGGGGGGGGGGGGGGGGGGGGCCGACGGAGGACAAGAAAGCTACAATAATAATACACTTTGTTATTTTAATCTCTTTTGCGCCCCTTCCTCTCTGTCTAATGCTTAATTTTCTGTACATATTACGAGGTGCTTAAAAGCCTCTTTTCTTTAGTTCAGAATGGTAGTATTAATTGGCCCAGTCTGCACAGTATTTTGCCAAGTCAGATAGTTGCTGCATATCAAAGAAAATGTATATCAACTTTTTTTAATCTTTGTTGCTGGAAAAACAATGTTGGAAAAACAGACAGAGCATTACAAACCTACAGTGCAATGCCTTTATATCAGTGTTTTTTTAACCCCAGCAGCTTTAAGATATGTGGACTTCAACTCCCAGGATTCCCCAGCCAGCATGCGGCTCTAAAGATAGAGCATCTTTGCCCCACAGGGGGAACGAGTCATTTTGATGAAACCGAAGAGAATAGCTCTCAGATATGTAATATCAATGATTAATGGACTCCTTTAAAGAAGCAGCAGTTTTAACTATGTGCAAGCATGTGTAACTGAAGGGCTCACAGTTTGCCTGTCTCTTTTCCCTTACTCTCTCTTTCTTGTTTTGCCCGTGTTGGAATTCTGGATTAAAAATGGAGAGATTCTCCTTTTATATCTCATAAATCACCAGTAGAATAGAAAAACAGGATTCCCTGGAATTTTCCTTGATGAAATGAAGCCAAAATGGCTGAACAATTAAGATGCAAATTAGGGTGTTTCTGTACACACCCCCACATAGGCACACATAATATTAAATTGAATTTATTCTTAACCTTTAAATTTTTACTCTAACACTCAACGTGGCTTGCAACAATAAGAGTTGGAGGGGGGAAAAAACAACCCAGTGTCTGTTGACTCAAAAGTGCAGAAGAAAAAGCTTCAGCATGGGCCTGACATATAGGTAAAGGCAGGGATGGGTTCTACTTACCTTTACTACCGGTTTGCAATGGGATTGTGCACATCTGCACGCTTCGTTCATGCGTGTGACACACTTCTGCACATGTGCAAAAGCTTCTGCGCATTCGCAGATCACCTATGACGACATCCGGGATGGTGGACAGAGCCTCCCATCAGTTTTACTACCAGTTCTTGCAAACAGGTCTGAACTGGGGGCAACCCACCACTGGGTAAAGGGCTGCAACTTCCATAAATTATGTCTAAGGGCCATTCTGCAGTTAGGTCACCAAGGAGAAGCTGTTTGGAGGCAACAGGAGACTGGACGGTTGGAGGAACTGGGTATATCTAGTAAATGAAAACATTTAGGGGGTGACATGATAGCAGGCTTCCAATATTTAAGGGGCTGCTACAAAGAAGAGGGAGTCAACCTATTCTCCAAAGCACTTGAACACAGGACAAGAATCGAACCAACGGATGTAAATTTATCAAGGAGAGATCCAATCTAGAACTAAGGAAAAATTCCTGATCGTGAGAACAATTAACCAATGGAATGCCTTGCCTTCAGAAGTTGTGGGTCTTCCATCATTGGAGGTTTTCAAGAAGAGATTGGACAGCCATTTGTCAGACATGGTATAGGTCCTATACTATACTATACTATAGGATCTCTGCTTGAGCAGATGGTTGGATTAGAAGACCTCTAAGGTCCCTTCTAACTCTGTTTATTCTGAAGAACAGAAATAATAGAGCTATCTGCCTGCCACAATTGAGATTTGAAAAGGGGATTTTGGAATGCAAAAGCATTGATCCTTATACCAAGGAAGAATTGTTACAGGAGCATGCTTACATCAAGCTATATTTGAATCCTGACATGGTGGACACTACTAAAAAATGGGGTTTGGCCAGGAATGTCTAGATCAGAGGTGGGTTTCTGACCAGCTGTGGAGAACCGGTAGTGGAAATTTTGAGTAGTTCGAAGGACCGGTAGTAAAAATTCTGACTGGCCCCACCACCATCTATTCTCTGCCTCCCAAGTCCCAGCTGATCGGGAGGAAATGGGGATTTTGCAGTAACCTTCCCCTGCATTGGAGAGGGAATGGAGATTTTACAGTATCCTTCCCCTGCCATGCCCACCAAGCCACGCCCACCAAGCCATGCCTACAGAACCGGTAGTAAAAACATTTGAAACCCACCACTAGTCTAGATGTGGAACAAAGAAGTCAAAATAAATGCTTTAGACAAAAATGTGGGGCAGGGGAGTGAGAAATAGGATCCCTCTCGACTGTCCCAGTGCTACTGATTCCTTAAAGGTATTAACTATAATTGCACAATTGAGTATAGTATAAAAACCAAAATTTCCCAAGGGATAATAATATTCCCCACATCACTCCATAAATCCAGTGGAGCCCATCAAATACGCAGCCTAACGTTACATTCTGCCTCCTAACCCAATGATCTTGATATTAAAAAAACTAAAAGACCACAGAAGGTAGAGTTAGGACAATGAGTCTAGCAAATTTAAAAGCATTGGAAGAGAAGCAGAAATAAAACTGCAAGAAGGCAAAGTAATGGGGTTTTGATATCTACAAATCACGAAGCTTGAGAGGACAGGGTAAAGTTTGCTTGGGTCCTATTATATCTAGGGTAGTCATCTTTCTCATTTCTGAAGGCTCAGTGAAAGCCTCCAGAGATGTTTTCAGTTGACAGGCTAGTTCCAACAGGAGAATACCTCCAAGGAGAAAGTCCCCTTGAAAGACAAGAAATGCAACTCACGGTGCCCTTAATTTCTTCTCTGTTTCCGTATCTACCACCCACGTTTTCTCATGGTTTTCTGGTCCAAGAAATCCTACCCATGTCTGCTTTTTGGCAATAACCATTCAGCAGTTCTTGCCAAGCATACTACACAAACACCAGCAACTCAAAACTCTGAATAAAGCAGCACTGAACTATGTGCTTTTTTCACACAACCATTGCTTATTGTCTTAGCAGGGTTGGCTAATGACGTCTATCTCTTGTGGTCATGCAGAGAAGACTGGTCTCTTTGCAGCTGCTCATGGGTAGGGAAATGTCATTTTCTCCCTTAAGTGAGTTAGGATACATGTGTTTGGTGATGGAGTTGGTTTGCATTTGTACAAGTTTAATCATATAAAATTAAACACTTGGTGGGAGAAATTCCCGAAGCATCACGTAGAGAGGTTTTATATTATATTTATAATACAAATATAATATTTACATGTTAAAACAGCCCACATCACAGATCAGCAGCAGCTGATTTTGGCTACAATACAGGGCAAAGTTGTTTGTCTGATGGCTGACAGAGTTTTCAAAGGAGGTGAGTGTGGCTTAGATCAATGCTATGTCAGCCATTTTAGACGCAGGTCAGCCATTGTATTTGGAGTAATCAAAAATGGCAGACATGAGTTAAGTGTGACATCTGAATGACGAAGCAGGAGGGTTGGACTGAATGACGAATTATAGCAGGAGGGTTAGATTAGAAGACCTCCAGGGCAGGGGTGAAATCCAGCAGGCTCTGACAGGTTCTGGAGAACTGATAGCGGAAATTTTGAGCAGTTCAGAGAACCGGTAGTGGAAATTTTGAGTAGTTCGGAGAACCGGAAAATACCACTTCTGGCTGGCCCCAGAGTGGGGTGGGAATGGAGATTTTGCAATATCCTTCCCCCAGGAGTGGGGAGGGAATGGGGATTTTGCAGTATCCTTCTCAGTGGTGGGTTCCTCCCGGTTCGGCCCGGTTCTCCCGAACCGGTAGTGGTGACAATATGACATCACCAAACCGATTTCACCACTGCTCCAGGGTCACTTCCAACTCTATTATTCTATGTTTTATAGGGTTTGACTTGAAGTAGATTTTAAGATGCTAGACAGTTTAAGCTGAGTGTACTGGAACCATCACATCCCTCAACAATTCATTTTATCAGCTCTCTTTTAACTTATTTCTCCCAGCAGGTCTTACAGCTTTTGATGGGAACCAAAACTCCATTGCAGCCCCCCCCCCCAAAAAAACACATCTGGGCATTGAATTGTGGGAGTCAGTAGCAGATGTTTGGAATCTATTAGAAGGAAGTCAATACAGAGTTTGACTGTGATGCACGCTATAAATAGTGCCATGCCTGAGGGGGTACTAAATTCTGGTGTTTCCTATGCTAAAATATATTTATAGCAACCTTCCCCAATGCCCATATGCAGTAAGACTCAGATTGAAAAAATAGGAATGAATTATTCCATATATAGTCTAAGGCATGATTCATGTATTCAGAAAGCAGTGGGCACACATTTTAAGCCTCACTTAAATGTCTCTCAAATGATGTCATCCTCCTAAAAGAAAAAACCCACCTGTGCATTGCAAATGTCTAAAGCAGAACAATCTTTTTGTGTTAAACTGTTTTATAATCCATGCAAGGTGCTCATGGCATGAAAATCAACAATTGTGAAATCAACAAAACCACAATTGCGTGTGTAGGTGTATAGTCCCTGTTACAGACATTCAAGGGCAATTTCATCTAACCAGAATTTATAGGGAATGTTCAGAGAGTAAGTGGTTATTTCTAAAACGCCCCATTTTTCATAACACGATTCAATGTAAGGCATTAAATGTTTTTTTAGTGATTTGCTGATCGACTAGATTGCACTCCAGATGTATCAGCTGCCAGATGTATTGGAACCGCTCTCAACAAATGTTGGGAATTCCAGTATTGGAGAAGACTATTGTATTCATTGGGGGGAAAGCAGCCATAATACCATTTATGAAATTCCACCAACTTATCTTTAATTATTCCATTTTCTTCTGCTTTTCCATGTTTGGTTTTGCTGATGTTTTTCAAAAGGAAGAAACTATAGAAATATGAAAGCCCAATGGGTAGGTAAGAAAGAAGTTGGGTAGATGCAGACAAAGACACAAATCCAACACAATAATTGCTTCAAAACTTGTACTAGGGAAATATTCAAATTTGGCAAGTACCCCTTTGTTTAGTTTAGGGCCATCAACCAAGCTTGTTTTTCTATTCAAGATGCTTACCACCACTTTGGCAATGCCCTCTCTGTATTGTCTTGGTTTTTCAGCAGCTTTGTAATTTTCAATGTAGCTCAGTTCTGAACTCTTTCTTCCCCAAGATCAGAGGTGGTATTCAGCTGGTTCGGACTGGTTCGAACAAACCGGTAACACCAACAATCAGTTGGCCCCACTCACCTGCCCCCGCTCTATCCTGTCCTTTATTTCCTGCTTTGTAGCTCATCTCAATTGCGCGGCACAGCTGATTTTGCTCCCCCTAGCTGTTCTACTTATGATTGCTGATTTGGAAGGTAAACAGCTGAGCTTTTAAATGCTCCATTTTCAGCACTGCATGCAAATGCCTTAGCGTGCGCCAGGGGTGATTCTACTTACCTTTACTACTGGTTCAAAATGGGGCCGTGCACGCTTTCTTCGCTCACACGCACGCTTTTCTGCGCATGCACAGAAGCGTTCTGATGACGTCGGGGTCGGTAGGTGGAGCCTCCCGCCGGTTTTACTACTGGTTCTATAGAACCGGTGCAAACTGGGGGCAACCCACCATTGGCATATGTGCGCAAAGCATACACGCACCAAACCAGTTGTTAAACTGGCAGCATTCCACCACTGCCCAAGATACAAGTTGCAAGGGACATTGGAAGAAGCAGCCAACAGTTCAGTGAAACTCAAAGGAACTATTGGTGGCAGTTTAAAATGCCAACCAGTCAGAGAAAGTTGGCTGTGCATTCAAAACTGAAGCAGCAGCTGCTTTTTTAAAAAAAAAACAACTCAGTAAAAGAAAGAAAGAGTGCAGAAAGGAACAAGGAAGATGATTAGGGGACTGGAGGCTAAAACGTGTGAAGAATGGTTGCAAGAACTGGATATGTCTAGTTTAATGAAAAGAAGGGCTAGGGGAGACATGATAGCAGTTTTCCAATATCTCAGGGGCTGCCACAAAGAAGAGGGAGTCAAGCGATTCTCCAAAGCAATTGAGGGCAGGACAAGAAGCAATGGGTGGAAACTCATCAAGGAGAGATACAACTTAGAACTAAGGAGAAATTTCCTGACAGTTAAAACAATTAATCAGTGGAACAACTTGCCTCCAGAAGTTGTGAATGCTCCAACACTGGAAGTTTTTAGGAAGAGATTGAACAATTTGTCTGAAGTAGTGTAGGGTATCCTGCTTAAGCAGGGGGTTGGACTAGAAGACCTCCAAGGTCCCTTCCAACTCTGTTATTCTATTCTATTCTATTCTAGTCTAGTCTAGTCTAGTCTAGTCTAGTCTAGTCTAGTCTACTCTACTCTACTCTACTCTACTCTACTCTACTCTACTCTACTCTACTCTA
>WNWU01000033.1:11449406-11477189 GCA_012654045.1 Ptyas mucosa | reverse complement strand
CCTTCCTTCCTTCCTTCCTTCCTTCCTTCCTTCCTTCCTTCCTTCCTCTTTGTGAGAACAAGTGAGAGCCTTGCCTGAGATGCTTGCACAGATTACAGTTCCGCTCTGGACTCAAATCTCTGTTATCTGACTGTTACTTTAGTTGCTGTTCTTCCTTCTGTTCCTTATGGTTATTCTTCCCATTTTCAAGAGGTGGGTCTTCGGTTTCATAAATGCAGTTGCCATCTTGCCTTTTTGATCCCCCTCCCCACAGATACACCTGCACAGCATGTTCATGGTTTGTGAGTGAAGTCAGTTTGCAGGTAGAAGTGGTATGTTTCTTATTCAGACTTTTGTAGAATAGTTTGCTGGGGATTGCAATTGGTGCTAAGTGCTGTTTGCTGGGAATCAGCCTCTCTTGCTGGAAAGCAAGAGGCAGAATGAGTGTCTTTGAAGACACATTTTATCCAAAGGAGAATGCTGGCTTTAAAAGGAGTGCCAGGAAGTGATGCATTGAGGAATGTTTCACCAATCACCACTGCTTTGTCATCAGTTTTTATGGTTGCAGGCTCATTTCTCTGAATTGCACTCTGCAAGTTTGCCAATATAATATATAAGGTATATTAAAAAGTCTGCCAAAAAGAGTGCATAGATTTATACAAATAAGGTGCAGGAGTGCCTTTCTACTAGAGAAAATGATGCAAAAATGATTAGGAAAAACAGCAGACAGATATGTGAATGCTTGAAAAAACGAGCACATGCACAGATTTTAGCGTGTACTTTTTTAAAAAAAAAAAGATCTATCAGATTAGAATAGGAATTGTACTGAATTTAGCAAATAGCAAAGGAGAAATGGAACATAACCAGTAGTTATTGCTTAAGGGGTAAAGCACATCATGGGCCAGAAATGAGATAAATACAAAAGGGGGAAAAAACCCTTAAGAATATTGTACCATGATTAGACGTATGTAGAGAGATACCCATGATAGAAGGTGGAATCATGATGGCTTGAGAAATCGTAAAGTTCATTGTGATGCATACTGGTTTCATATTAATTTTAAAGGTTTTATGAAAGGAAGAATTGAGAGGAAACAAAATTGACATATTATGTAGTCCATCTATGCCTTTTTATTCTTCCTGGTGGAACAACCCTAAATAGCAGAGCATCAAGGGCTGCCATCCCGATATCTTTTTTTTTGTATCTGTTGCTGCTGATCTTTGCAAACAGTTTAGGCTGAGAACAGAAGGAAACATCAATCTTGGAACCAGGGATGGGATTCAGCTGGTTCGGAGCAGTTTGAACGAACCGGTAGTTACGGACAGCAGCTGGGCTTGCCCACCTGCCCTGGTACTATCCTATCTTATACAATCACCATGTTTTTGATGCAGCGTGCATGTGCTCAAGGCGTGTGCATGAGCTATCCTATCTTATACAATCGCCATGTTTTTGATGCAGTGTGCATGTGTGCAAGGCGCGAGAGAGCGAAGTGAGTGTGCGCACATGCGCGCTCCCATTTTTGATTCTGGGTGAACCACTTGTTAAATTATGTGAAGCCCACCTCTACTTGAAACTGATGACAAAAGAGAAAAGGATTCAGCCTACAAGGATGTACCTCCCATTCTAAGTAATTACCGTATTTTTCAGAGTATAAGACGCTCCGGACTATAAGACGCACCTACCTTTTTTGGTGAGGGAAAAAAAAAAGAAATCTGCCTCTGCCTCCTAGCAATTTTGCCTCGTTGCAGCAAACAGCAAATAGCCTGCTTTACATTTTCGTTTTCAACATAGTTTGATTAGCACAAGAAAAAAAAATCTGCTCCCAGCAATTTACCTCCTTGTAGCAAGCAGCGGAGGCCGGTGCAAAACAGCTGAGCGCAAAACAGCTGAGAGTCGGGAGGCCGATCCAATCAACTTATGCTAATTAGCTGTTTCTTCTTGCTGCTTGCTGCAAGGAGTTAACTGCTGGAAGGTAGAGGCCAAAGGGTGAGGGCCAGTGGGTGGACAGGGCTACATTTGGTGTATAAGATGCACCTAAATTTTCACTCCCTTTTAGGGGGGAAAAAGGTGCGTCTTATATTCCAAAAAATATGGTAATTGTCATTTGAAATGAGGATTTCTAACCAGCCAGCTTTTTTAAAAAAAAAAGAGGCCTGGTATGAAATGAACAGTGTGATTAATCTGCAAGCTGTACAGCCAATATATTTAAGCAAACTTTGAAAGAGTAATTTAAGTGGCCATTTAATTTACTGACACTAACATCTTCCTTAAATTATGCATTCAACTGCTTTATTAAAATACACTCTTTTTACAGTACTTTTATTTGATTAACTGATAAAATCATAGACTCGTAGATCATTTGGAAGGAACTTTATAAATCATCTAATCTTGGCTCCATGGAAAATCTCCAATATTACACAGGTCATTTTAATTATTACATATCTCTAAAATAGATTTAAAGAAAACATTCACTATTAAAATGGAATATTATATTTAAATGTAACTCTTGATTATTTTAAAAGCCTAGATAACTACACTCTACGTTGGAAAATATAATGAAGTGCCATTGATGTGCATTTCTAGCATTTCGTGTGCAAGTAGCAAATTTGACATATTAGCTCATAGAGTTGCAGAATTGTTACCCAGATCTCAATTAATTCAATGTAAAATTCTACTGCTTGCAGTTGAGCACCTAGGGGCATATCCAAGTTTCTTTGATGAGTCATGTGGTCTTCAATAGCCTAAGGGCAATAAACAAATGGAGAACCAGCTCTCTGTCCAGAACAAAATTGTGAAATGTTCTGAAGTTTCTCCACTGACATGCTTATCCCAGGTGATTTTGCCTGGTACTAACACAACTGTATTATCTAACTCAGAAATGTGATTTTCATGTGACATAATTGCTGCCTTTCAGAATTGGAAGCTGTTCTCTATGAGAGGACAATGTACTTCGTTGTTTGGTCTACGTCCAATCCATTGGAAAATTTGTGATGGGATCTTATGAATATCCCAAAGGTGCTTTTTCAGGAGGCAACTGGATTTGTTTTTTCTTTTGAAGACATTTCACTTCTCATCCAAGAACTCAAGAGCTAAAGAAGCTTCTTGGATGAGAAGTGAAATGACTTCAAAAGAAAAAACAAAAAAGTTCAGTTGCCTCCTGAAAAAGCACCTTTGGGACAACCATGACCTGGATGACTCAGAATCTCTATAGATCTTATGAATATACTTATTCAGTGGTGGAATTCAATTTTTTTTACTATCGGTTCTGTGGGCGTGGCTTGGTGGGCATGGCAGAGGAAGGATACTGCAAAATCTCCATTCCCACCGCACTCCAGGGGAAGGATACTGCAAAATACCCACTCCCTCCCCACTCCTGGGGGAAGGATATTGCAAAATCTCCGAACTACTCAAAATTTCCACTACCGATTCTCCAGAACCTGTCAGAACCTGCTGAATAGCACCCCTGTACTTATCCCTGAAGTGATTAAAGACCTTATACAATCTATACAATCTTGGATTGGATAGTAGCCTTGGATAGTACAGTGGTCTAAAGCCCTGTTATTAACATCAGCTGCCTGCAATTATTGCAGGTTCGAATCTCACCAAGGCTCAAGGTTGACTCAGCCTTCCATCCTTTCTAAGGTAGGTAAATTGAGGACCCAGTTTGTGGGGGCAATAAGCTGACTTTGTATAAATATACAAAAGTATGAAGGCTATCGCTTAGCGCATTGTAAGCCGCCCTGAGTCTCCGGAGAAGGGCGGCATATAAATCAAATTTAAAAAAAAAAAATCTATGAAAGTAGGATTGTGGTCAAAGGCACCAGGACAGAAATGAGAGCAACTGCATGAATTTCTTGATGCAATCACCAAGCGTTAAGACTGACTTGAAGACTATAGGTAGAGACATAGTCTTGTACATGGGACAAGACCTTTGTCACAGTGGTAAAATATGCTGGAAGTGAAAAATACAAGATTAACTTCTGCTGTTTCCAGCCAGGAAATACTAACAGCTAGTGTATTTATATTCTTGCTTTGTGAAATCTATTGGTTTGTACTCTTGGCTGAGATGCTACATCAACTTTATTACTATCTCTTATTCCTTTATTTCTTGGCTGATACTTGCCAGTGTCTGCTTTCTTTCTTTGAGGAAAATAGAACACAGCCCAGATAACTACATGCTGACAATTTGTCCATTTTTAAAAAAAAACATTGTCATTCAAGTTGAAAAAAAAGAGACAGCTTTCGTGGTCATTTGAAGGATATGAAAATTCACATGGCTAAGGTGAGAACTTGTAGCATAAGATGATTGAGAGATATGTGCGGTTGACTTATCTTTCTACAAGTATTTCTCTGGGGCAGGGACAGGGGTGAAATCCAGCAGGTTCTGACAGGTTCTGGAGAACCGGTAGCAGAAATTTTGAGCAGTTTGGAGAACTGGCAAATACCACCTCTGGCTAGTCCCAGAGTGGGGTGGGAATGGAGATTTTGCAATATCTGTTACAAGGATTTTGTCTGCAGTCTTGGCAGGATTAGTTTGAGATGTATTCCCTGACTCTCGAGGATCTGTCTTCAGCTGCGTCTGTGAGGTATTTCTGGTTCCTGTCATATGTAGATATACAGTATACCTGTAATGATGGCTTGTTCAGGGTTCTTCTTCTACTTATAATTAAACTTACTTGAAACAATATCCTTCCCCCTGGAGTGGGGAGAGAATGGGGATTTTGCAGTACCCTTCCCCTGGAATGGGGAGGGAATGGAGATTTTGCAGTATCCTTCCCCTGCCATGCCCATCAAGCCACACCACGCCCACCAAGCCACACCAACAGAACCAGTAGTAAAAAAATTTGGATTTCACCACTGGGCAGGGGCATATCCAAAGAGGTATGAATAGTGGCCAAATATGTAGATTAAATGACCCCAACCATTATTACATCTTCCTTGGTCTATGAATCTCCATTAGATGCTACTGCTGCTGAGTTTGGCAATGTTCAGGCATTCCTCTGAGGAACCTCTGGTCAGGATCGAACTCCTGGCAGTAGGCAGAGTTAGCCTGCAATACTGCATTCTAACCACTGCACCATCAGAGCACAAAGTGAAGAATTGACTCTAACTTTCCAAGAAGCCAGAATGACATCATTACTGACGAAGGGAATCACTTGTGAGAATGAATTCTTATCATCATCAGAAGAAAACAACTCAATATCAGATTTGTCTGTTACCAAAACAAGAGACAGATGAAAATCAGACTGGCTATCCAAAGCAGAGGGTCTGTTGCGTAACTTCAGCACCAGAAAGAAATACAGGAATCCAAATATTAATTTAACCGAAAACAGGTTTCATATTTGATAAACAGCAATTGCTGGAAATCTTTTTTAACAACCTCCTATCGTGGTGTGTGTTTTTTTACAATAGAATAAAAGAATTGGAAGAGACCTTGCAATTCTATTATTCTATTGTAAAAAAAAAAAAGGTAAGATACCGTTATAAAAGAATAAAACTACTTAAAAATAAAATATAAATAAATAAAATACGAATAAATAAAATTACTTACCAGAAATTCTTGGATTCTTATGTCCTGCTTAGTTGAGTCTTCTCTAGCTTGCTGGGAAAAGCTTAACTATATGCAGCTCTCAAGATCATTCAAAATATTCAGGCCTCTTCTACACACTAGTGCAGACACACCCACCCAGACAACATCAAAAACACTCTGCGCATGCAGAAGCGCCACGCGCTCACGAAGCGAGCGAGCGTGCCCGCATGCTACCGATAGCGAACCGGTAGCGCCGGGATTTGAATCCCATCTCTGCCTCCTGTGTCTTGTGTTAATAATGATAAGGAATCTCTGAGGTAGAAACCCAAACTCGCGTCTCAATTGCAACACTGGGTTCATTTCTGTGTTTTCAATTAGGGCCCATTTCTTCCATCTCTTCTGATTACAGGATCTTCCATGTCCCAGGTACCCAGCTGGACCTGTGGGCTAGGTAGGGTGGAAATCCTGCAAAGATGGTATTCTTTTGGGAACTGTTCCCAACATGTGGAGACTTAATTCATGCTACAAGCTAGGACAGCTTTTGGCGTGAATGGAAATTGTACTTCAGCTCTCTGTGGTCTTCCTTTGGCTTCCTTCCTTTGCCATATTATTCTTGAACAGCATGCAGAAAGCTCTTGACTGCAACTCCATTTTGTCAATCCAATCCAACCCTTCTTGGCTTCTGGGTGGTCTCAGTGAAAGAGGAGAAAACCACAGGATGATATAATAAGCACAATAAATACTGATGTTGTTGTGTCAGGGGCTTTCCAAATCATTGTAACAATGGGATGTTTCCACCACCTAACCTTTCCTTTTCTCTTCTCTTCTCTCTCCTTCCTTCCTTCCTTCCTTCCTTCCTTCCTTCCTCCCTCTCTCCCTCCCTTCTTTTTATATATAAAGCCTATATGAGAAAAATAATATGTGTCCCTGAATGCTAGATACAAAGCAGAGTAATTATATTTTTAAAAAGTGGGGACTGGGAAAATATGATACAGCAATTTAAAGCAATGAGCCAGGACTAAGATCTGTCTTAAAGTCCAACCTCAGCCACTGAAGCTCAATGGGTAATTTGGGGCTAGTCTTCTCTTTTTATTCCACTCAACCTATCTCACAGCAGTGGTGGATTTCAAATTTTTTTACTACCGATTCTGTGGGTGTGGCTTGGTGGGCGTGGCATGGCTTGGTGGGCATGGCAGGGGAAGGATACTGCAAAATCCCCATTTCCTCCTGATCAGCTGGGACTCTGGAGGCAGAGAATAGATGGGGGTGGGGCCAGTCAGAATTTTTACTACCGGTTCTTTGAACTACTCAAAATTTCTGCTACTGGTTCTCCAGAACTGGTCAGAACCTGCTGAAACCCACTTCTGCCTCACAGGATTGTTGTTGTGGGTATAAAATAAAGTCACTTTGAGCTCTTGAAGAAAAAGTCAGATATGAACCCTAACAAGTCTGCACAGGGAAAATTTCTTTTAAAAATAACAATGTGGAGTAAATTTACTCTAACTCGATACTGAATCATATATGCTTGAAGACACTTGTTTAAAAAAACAACAGCTCTGATGTTAGGTTGTAGTAGTTGGCAATTAAAATGAATTCAGATCTTTAATTTTGTTTTGTTTTGTTTTTAAATAAAATCAGCGGAATGGAATACTAATTTCTAGCCAGTAAAAGAAATCAGATATTTTTTCTTGACCAATAAGAGTTCTAACCTTTGTGGCGTTTTTTGTAACACCAGGCATTTTTGCAAAATTAGGCATATTGTCACAATGCTTTTCTGAAAACTAACAATGCTGCTTTTCATACGGATGAAAAGTTTTGAAATAAATTGGAATGTGCATGCCTGCAAATGCATAAAATATGATTTTCCTCAACAGATGGGGAAGGGTTTCTTTCCCTGTCTTTTTTAATTAACCAAGATCCTTATTTTCATATTAGATGTGCAGATTCCTGATGTGGATTGAATATGAACCCAGCTTTTCTGGAAACCAGTGAAGAAGAAAAAAGAAAATTTGTTCAACAAGGCCGTTCCTTAAAACTGAGCTCAACTTAAGATGATTTGCTGCTCATAAATTTTCCATTGTTCCTAAGTTGCATTGACTTGATTTTACATGAGTAATATTTTTATTCAGCATTTTAAAATACGTGTGCCAATTTGTGAAGCTTTCCAGGAAAAGAAAGGGAGTAAGAAAATTATAGACTTTTTGTGGAAATTGGCTCTTCCAATACTTGGCAAATTCAGAATTTGGAAATCCAGTGTACTAATTTATCAGTAAATCAGATATGTACCACCGCACAAATTTATTTTTAGGGTACCGCCATTTTGATCTGTAGCAGTGGAAAAACAACAGACTCCCACCACAGCACAATAGCTAACGTACTTTCTCCAACTTTTATAGGTATGAAAATACATTTCCCGTTGTTTACAGCAAATGCAGTGGGAGCTGTAATCCAAAAACGATTGCACAATTTAATGGCTTGAAACCTGACTAAAATAATACATTAAATCATCTTCATAATTAAACCATTCAAAAAACTTAAGTGAGGTAATTGCAGGGGTGGGCTTCAAAAATTTTAGCAAGGGGTTCTCTACCCGGTTGCTGGGTGGGCATGGCCATGGTGATGGGCGTGGCCATGGTGGTGGGTGTGGCCTAGTTGGCCTCCTGCACCATGGCGGGGGGTGGGAATTTTTTCCCTCCCCGGGCTCCGGAGGCTTTCTTGAGACTCCAAGAGGGTGAAAACAGTCTCCCCAGGCTCCAGAGGCCCTCTGGAGGCCGGAAATGGGCCCTTCCTGAACTTCTGGTTCCTGTTTTTCGCCCTCCCCGAGCCTCCACACATGCCCTGCACTTACTTGCATCCAAAATGGGCCACGTGGGGATTCCTGGGAGGGGTGGGGTGGGCGGGGCCAGCCAGGAGTGGGATTTGAGGGTTCTCTGAATTGCACAGAATCTTAGCTAGAGGTTCTCCCGAACCCCTGCGAACCCCCAGCAGCCCACCCCTGGGTAATTGTATCTTAACACCTTTAAACATTTTAATAGGTTTTTGAGATATACAGTACAAGAATAAAAAACATATACAAAAGATGTAAATGCTCTTTTGCCCAATAGAATAAATATTAATGGGTGTAAGAGTGCTCTCTGTATTCTACTTAAAATCTTTAAACTCAGGGTGGATCTTCATTAATTATGACTCAAATATCTCGAGAAAGAGGTAGCTGGAATAGTGGTGGTCCCTGTTCATCTATATTTATAATAGTTTTCAAAATTCAATAAATGTTTTGTAATTACTTATTGATTCACCTCTCTGCCCTGTATGTCTTTCAAAAGGGCAATAAAGGAGGGTGTCTGTAACAAACTTGAATAAATAGTTCTACTCCATTTTTCAATATTGCATTAGGCTCAGTGGTGGGTTTCAAATTTTTTTACTACCAGTTCTGTGGGTGTGGCAGGGGAAGGATACTGCAAAATCCCCATTCCCTCCCCACTCCAGAGGAAGGTTACTGCAAAATCCCCATTTCCTCCCGATCAGCTGGGACTCTGGAAGCAGAGAATAGATGGGGGTGGGGCCAGTCAAAATTTTTACTACTGATCCTTTGAACTACTCAAAATTTCTGTTACCGGTTCTCCAGAACTGGTCAGAATCT
The DNA here is from genome assembly GCA_012654045.1 of Ptyas mucosa. Taxonomy (NCBI): domain Eukaryota; kingdom Metazoa; phylum Chordata; class Lepidosauria; order Squamata; family Colubridae; genus Ptyas; species Ptyas mucosa. The sequence continues at coordinate 11,468,042 of WNWU01000033.1, read as the reverse complement.
GCTGAAACCCACCTCTGATTAGGCTGCATAAAGAATATTAGTGATGATGTTAGCTTTTAGGATTATTTTTTGTAACAGGTTCTAAAAGAGATCATAAAGCTAAAGACAGATTGCATGCAATTATGTAAGACTGGATTATGTTCTCCAATTATTTTTGATTTAAAAAAATGATGACTGCAGCATTGCCATACTGCAGTTCTCAATTTATGACTGGGTGCTTAGTGCCAATTTGCAGTTACATCTGACCCCCAAAATGGCACTTTAACTTTCGAAGTTCTGACATCCGCCAATCTGCCCATAGTCATGTGACCACATCTTGGGCTCTTGGTAACTGATCCAAATTTACAATTTTTTCCAGCATTCTGCTGTCACGTGATCACAACTTACTATGTTTCTTCCTCCAGAAACTTGTTTTTACTTCCAGCAAAAAAATGTCCCATAGCAAACAATGGGTTTATTTAATGACTGCCACATTCATTTTACCACCACCGTGTTCACTTAATGATGGCTACATCCACTTAACGACCTCTGCAAAAAAGATCATAAAATCAGGGGCAGCCACATGATGATCCTCTTTTCAACAAAATTACTACTCAATTATAACTTATATAATTATAAGTTAAGGACGTATCTATGTGAAATGATGTATCAAGGACCATAGCTTTCTAAATGTGGAAAACTCATCACAATATCACAGAGAACATATTCCTTCGTTTGGGAATAACCCAGTAGAAGAATGTGTAGGAGATGCCCAGGCTGAGCCTGAAGGAGGGGTCAAACGCATCATCAGTCGTGAATCCCTGCGCGCCCACAAGTCCAGCGCACCTTGAATGCCTTTCTTATCTCTTGTGAATTTCCCTTGACTATTAGTAGCTCAGATTCTTATAGAGAGCTTAAGCTTCCAATAAATGTTTACATCATTCAAATTACCCGATTCTCCCGATTTCCCTGACAGAATATCTTCTTTTGTGTAGTTACCATGTTCCGCTGCATATTAGGTAATTTAGCCCAGTAATTTAGAAGGGCCCCAAAAATTTGCAATCCTCCAACCCACATTTCCCCCATCATTTACATTCTCAACAAACAGGCAAGCAAGAAGTTTATTACATCCATGGCAAATCAAAACAAATGGTAGTTGGCTTCAAAGATATTGTCATCTGCAATAGCCCATTCTGCAGTTTTCAACACATCATATCTTCTTTAAGAACTGCCTGTTAAGAAAAGGGGAAAGCACTCCAGAAATAGAAAAACCTACCTATTTCAATAATAACTAATAATACAGTAATAATTATTACTAACTTCCTTATAGACTTGCCCTCAACTTACAATCATTCATCTAATGACTGCTTGAAGTTACAATAGCACTGAGAAAAGAGCGATCCCTCACTCACTCCCCCACCCAGCAGCAAGAAATTGATTCATAAAGGCATAAACATAGTCTCCATCGTCCCATATTTCTTCACAGCAGCCCTGCGAGGAAGGTTGGGGCTGAAAGTCCTCAAAGTCTCCATCTGTGGCTACAGATATAGTAGAAACAGAATCTCTCTGGTATCGGTCAAACACACTAGGCACTACACCTTAGTCTTTGCCTTTCCTATTTCATTTTTCAACGGCGTCCTATTCTGATGGGGGGGGGGTCAGTGGTTAAGATGCTGGGCTTGTCAGCTGGAAAGCCAGCAGCCCAGCTTCAAAACCCACGAGCCATGTAACAGGGTGAGCTCCAGGGGTGAAATCCAGCAGGTTCTAACAGGTTCTGGAGAACCGGTAGTGGAAATTTTGAGTAGTTCAGAGAACCGGCAAATGCCACCTCTGGCTGGCCCCAGAGTGGGATGGGAATGGAGATTTTGCAATATCCTTCCCTCAGGAGTTGGGAGAGAATGGGGATTTTGCAGTATCCTTCCCCTGCCACGCCCACCAAGCCACACCCACAGAACCGGTAGTAAAAAAATTTGAATTCCACCACTGCCCTGGACTAAGATGATTGTTAAGGAAGAACCCTTCAATCATGGCTATCCTCCACCATTAGCCATGCTTAGATGGAGATGCTTGGAGCTGGTTCTCCCATTCCTTACATCAGAAGAAGGTAGAGTCTTAGGAAGATTCTCGCTTTTGTCTGCTCCAGTAAACTCAGCAGGTGATTTCAACAACACCCTGACAAACCACATGGTTTCCATCGATTTGCTATTTCTATACTACGAAGCACTGTGTACAGGCGTGAACTTGGCCGAGCAAATCCTAAAACCTCTTGATTTTTCCATGATAGAGTTTAAAATTTCCTTTGGCTAAAGACGGATGGAAAAATACGTCCAGCTATTTAGCCAAATCTTACTGCAGATCTACTCCCAGCCCACCTGATGTCAGAATAAGGAGGAGCAATTATATTGCAATAAGGATTTTCTCTTATCCATTTATCATGCTTATTGCGTTCCCCTGAAACCGCAGTGGCCGTGGCTTCTTTGAGTGCACTCCAGAGGTTTGGCCCAAATCTCATTTTACTGATGTCACATTGGGAAGGATGAATGGAAACGTAAGGGGACACGGGCTTGCATAGTTCGGGTTGATGAATCATCTCAGGCTTGCTTGGACGGGTTTGGAAATAGGCTGGGGATGCTAGGCCCACGGCTTACATCAAAATGTAAACAGGCACTCTGCGTATAATGGACTTGAAGGGGGGTCTTCGTCCCTGTTTGATTCTCTGGAAGAAGGTTGGAATTGGATGGGGTGGGGAACTAAGGGGGAGCCCAGCACAAATTAGAGATGGCAAATGGCAGCTAAATCATAGGAAAGAAGAAACCGGGGAGGAGGTAATAAGCTGTTCAAGCTGCTTTCATTTCCCCTTGTGATGTCAACAGAAATCCTTTGCATGGCCGTAGCATTGTTATCAATCATCCGCCGTCTGCTTTTCCTCCCTACTGTACGGTATAGTAGGAGGCTTTGGGGTGAAAACAGTTTGCAAAGGCAGCTGGAATCTCTAAGCCTTGAATGAGCGCCAGTAGGTTTTGCAGATTGCTCCGAAAATCCAAGCAATTAATCTCCAAAGTCTGAAGATAATGCAGCCCAACCGTTGTAGGTTGTGATTTCCAAACAACCCGATAACCCTCATTATTAAGTGAAAGTATAAATGCTGTTAGGAGATGGGGGATGATTTAAGCCCATCTAGACATAGCTTCCAGGGCCATGAATAAATAAGTGGGGGGGGGGGGGTTTCTTAGCAAGATAGGAGCAAGTAACACAATACAGAGCTTCATTCTTCAAAGGCTGGTGAGTCTGTTATCTTTTTCTTTTTCTTCTTTTTTTGCTCCCCTATTTTTCTTTTTGTTGTGGTCACTAGCGAGGCTTGCTGTTGCAGTACAGGTAGGCCTCGACTGACGACCACAATTGAGCCCCAAAATTTCTGTTGCTAAGTGAGACACTTGTTAAGTGAGCTTTGCCCCATGTGACGACCTTTCTTGCCACAACTGTTAAGTGGATCGCTGCATTTGTTAAGTTAGTAAGGTGGTTGTGAAGGGAACCGGGCTTCCCCATTGACTTCGCTGGCCAGAAGGTAGCAGTCGGTGAACAAATGACCCCAGGATATTGCAACCATCATAAATATGAGTCAAGTTTCCAAGAGTCTGAATTTTGATCACACGACCATGGGAATGCTGGAATGGTCGTAAACAGGGATGAGATTCAGCCGGTTCAGACAAACCAGTAGTTAAATTGCTGGTTGGCCCTGCCCCACCCCGCCCCTTCTAGAAGTCCCCATGCGCCCTATTTTGGCTCCCAGGTAAGTACAGGGAGGCTTACTAGGCCCAAAATGGTGCACGGGGTGTGTGTGTGTGTGTGTGCCCAGCAGGCTGCAGGAAGGCCTACTAGGCCCAAAATGGGGCACAGGGGGGTGCAGCTCCCCCCTGCGGCTCATTTTCACTCCCAGAAGGCTGCAGGGAGACTTACTAGCCCCAAAATAGGGTGCGGGGAGGGGTGGTGCTTCTTCCGTCCCCATGGCCCATTTTTGCTCCCAGAAGGGTGCAGGAGGCCGAGTTCTGCCTGTCACACCCCCAGCCATGCCCACCATGGCCACGCTTATCCAGCCGGTCATTAGGGCAGAGAACTGGTTGGTAAATTATTTGAATCCCACCACTGTTTGTAAATTTGAAAAACAGTCATAAGCCACTTTTTTCAGTACTGTTGTAACTTCCAATGGTTACTAAACAAACTGTTGTAAGTCGAAGACTACCTGTACCTACTGAAAGTAATGGCTGGTGATTTGGGTTTGGTCTTCAGAGGGACTCCATCTTCATTTTCCATTAATTTTAATGCATTTTAGAAAAGGCAAAGGATCTTTGCTGCTGTGCCTTGCAAGAAGAATTTTCAAAAGCCATAGTGGTTCACCTCCTATCACCAAGTAATCGCCCTCTGTTTTTTGTTCTATTTACACTGTGCTTTTTTAAAGAAACCTTTTCATTTTAATTTTAGGAAAGAGCCAGGACATCTAAAGGCACCATCTGCTTCCTGATTTATGATAAAAACTATTCAGAAATTCAAAAGGCTGAATCTGGCAAAATCCATAGAAGATGTTGTGAAGTCTGACTTGATAACAGCTGAACTCCTGTATATAATGTATACCACCATCTCATGCCCATATTATGAGATTTCAGGATTCTGCTGGGGTGTATGTGTTAGGAGATCGGGAGTTTTGATAAGTGGTTTAAAGATCTGCAAGTTTTAAAGCAGAGGTCTTCAAACTTGGCAGCTTTAAGACTTGTGGACTTCAATTCCCAAGTTTGAAGACCTCTGTTTTAAAGCATCCCTTGTACTCCTTAAACCCTCCAGTGCCCCAGGTTCAAAAAAAGAAAGTCAATATTTCTGGCACCCACCCTACCATCTGGAAAGACTGAAAAAGAAATGGTGGCAGACAGCATTTTTTTGCGCCCCTGATCTGCGCAATGCAAAACGGCAGGAGCGAGCCAATTTTACTCAACCTCAGAAAGCCAAGTAGGTTAGTTCTTGGATGATTGACACCCAAACATTCCCAGACTGTAGACTAGACTGGGAAGTGGAAAGAAACATTCCAGCATGGCAAATCACCTCCATACCGTTGCCAATAAAATTACATGGATAGGCCCAGGAGATCACCAAGTGTCCAGCTCGGTTCAAAGGAGATTTCATTTATATATATGCTCCAGACTATTACAGGTCCTAAGCTATTGATGAGACCTCAGTGGCAACTTCAATGCTGGCAGTTTGACTTACCACCTGCCACCCTTTCATTAAGTCCTTGCCTCACAAAACTTGTGACTGTTTCTGTACTGCTTCAATTACCACAGCTGGACTCACACTCTGCTTCCTCTGCTCTCAATCGCTTCAAAGAGGTTTTGGAGATATTCAGGATTTAGAATAGAATAACAGAGTTTGAAGGGACCTTGGAGGCTTTCTAGTCCAACCCCCTGCTTAGACAGGAAACCCTACACCACTTCAGACAGATGGTTATCCAACTTCCAGTGTTGGCGCATTCACAACTTCTGGAGGCAAGTTGTTCCACTGATTAATTGTTCTAACTGTCAGGAAATTTCTCCTTAGCTCTAAGTTGCTTCTCTCCTTGTTTAGTTTCCAGCCATTGCTTCTTGTCCTGCCCTCAGGTGCTTTGAAGAATAGCTTGACTCCCTCTTCTTTGTGGCAACCCCTGAGATATTGGAAGACTGCTATCATGTCTCCCCTAGTCCTTCTTTTCATTAAACTAGACATACCCCGTTCCTGCAACCGTTCTTCATATGTTTTACCCTCCAGTCCCCTAATCATCTTTGTTGCTCTTCTTTGCATTTTTTCTAGAGTCTCCACATCTTTTTTACATCGTGGCTGAATGCAGTATTCCAAGTGCGGCCTTACCAAGGCATTATAAAGAGGTATTAACACTTCACGTGATATTGATTCTATCCCTCTGTTTATGCAGCCTAGGACTGTGTTGGCTTTTTTGGCAGCTGCTGCACACTGCTGGCTCATATTTAAATGGTTGTCCAATAGGACTCCAAAATCCCTCCCTTTTTTTGTCCTTGCAGCAAAAGGAGCCACATGATATGGGAGACCCACTTTTGGTCACCACATTACAAAAAAGATGTTGAGACTTTGAAAAAAAAAAGTGCAAAGAAGAGCAACTAAGATGATCAAAGGCCTGGAGACGAAAACATATGAAGAACGGTTGCAGGATTTGGGCTTGGCTAGTCTAGAGAAAAGAAGGACTACAGGGGACATGATAGCGGTATTCCAGTATTTGAGAGGCTGTCACAAAGAGGAGGGGGTCGACTTATTTTCCAAAGCACCAGAGAGCAGGACAAGAAACAATGGATGGAAACTAATCAAGGAGAGAAGCAACTTAGAATTAAGTTTTAATTCTGGAATTAAGGAGAAACATCCTAACAGTGAGGACAATTAACCAGTGGAACAGCTTGCCTCCAGAAACCATGGGCGCTCCATCACTGGAGGTTTTTAAGAAGAGACTGGACAGTCACTTGTCTGAAATGGTATAGGATCTCCTGCTTGAGCAGGGGGTTGGACTAGAAGACCTCCAAGATCCCTTCCAGTTCTATTCTGATTCTGACTCACTTCTGGACCTTGCCATTGTCATCACATTCAGCCATGGCAGTCCACAGTTGCCTTCATCGTGCAAACTGTCATAAAGGAGATAGGTAACACTCTTTAACACACACTACACAACCTTGGCCGGCTGCCATCGCAAACCAGCCAAGCCAGACCGCATCCAACCGCTGCTCACTACACATGTAGGGAAACTTTATCACCCAGAAAGGACAAATGAGGTGTATTCAGCCAATACCCATTTCTGCTCATTGACTGATTAAAAACATAATCAATGGCAGTTTCCATAACAAAAATCCAGAACATAGAGTCCAGTGAAACGGTACGCAAGCCAATGCTAATGAGAATGGAAAGATATTTTATTTCTTGTAGGCTCTGTTAACTTGAGGGGGAGGGAACCGCTAGCAGATTTCAGATGTTTTTTTTTTAAAAGCAAACAAATCGGCCAAGGAAATGAAGACTTCTTTCTTTTGTGCTGTTATGTTTTTTTCTAAGAAGTCAGAGTAGGGCTACATGCAGTCCTTGACTTACAACAGTTCATTTAGTGACTTTTTTCAGTCACTGAAAAAAGTGACTTATTACCATTTTTCACAGTTACAACCTTTGTAGCAGCCCCAGGATCATGTGGTCAAAATGTAGATGCTTGGCTACTGGCTTATACTTATGACCAAGGTCATGGGTCCCCTTTTGCGACCTTTTGACAATCAAAATCAATGGGGAAGCCAGATTCATTTAACAGCCGGGTTACTAACTTATCAATTTGCAGTGATTCACTTAAGAACTCTGGCAAGAAAGTTCGTAAAATGTGTCAAAATTCACTTTAAAAATATCTCACTTAACAACAGAAATTTTGGGCTCAGTTGTAGTCATAACTCAAGGACCACCTGTACAGAAGTATGATTTCTTCTTGATGTTGGCAACTGAGTTTGGAATGAAATATTTTTTTTTGCCCATTTTTAGTCCACCAAATAAGGGTTTTTGCCTGTACGCTGAGAAACAGGAAGTGTGTAGAGGTAGTCCTCGACTTATGACTGGTCACTTAGTGAGTGTTCAAATTTACGACCAACCTGAAAAAGGAGACTTTTATGACCATCACATCATATGAACATAATGGGCAGGCTCCATTACAGTTGTATATCAAGGACTACTTGTATGGTGCACATGGGTACTATTCGGTGCAAAATGGAATTATCTGCCATAAACTACAAAGCTTACTGGAAAAGAGAGCTATGAGTCTTTTGATGTGATATTTTTCGGGCTATAATCTTAAAAATAATATTATAATAATGCTAACTATCTGTATGCAAAAAATCTCTCAGGACAGTTTTTCTTCAATCTGGCAGCCTTTCAATCTGTTAGATTACAACTCAACCTGCAATCAGCATGGCCAACACATCGTCAAAGCTCTCTAGAAAGACAGCAAAAGATAATTACCCATTGTACAACTGAATGAGTAAATAGCTTTATCCCTCATCCTCTAAGTAACCCTCATTTTTTTTTCTTTTGGACTCACTTGTGAGACATATCTGAATTCAATTTAATCACGTTATCGACTAATAATAATAATAATAACAACCACCCACCTGATCAGTGGGTGCAGCAAAATTTCACAAACTGACTATCTACAACGCCATGACCGTGTTGCTAAGATCATTCACTAGAAATTGTGCCAGAAGTTTGGATTTGAGTACAGCAAAAACCACTGGGAACATCAGGTTGAGAAAGTTTTAGAGAATGACAAACTCAAGATGTTGTGGGACTTCAGGATTCAGACTGACAGGCACTTAGTCCACAACACACCTGACATAACAATAGTTGAAAAGAAAAAAGTATGGTTCATTGACATTGCAATACCTGGTGATGCATGGATTGAAGATAAGCAGCAAGAAAACATCACAAAGTACCGGGACTTGCAAATTGAAGTTGAGCGATTGTGGAAAAAGAAATTGTGTGTTGTCCCGATTGTAATTGGAGCCCTTGGAGCAATACCCAAAGGACTACCCCGCTATTTAGAAATTCTAAATTTACCGGACTTGAACATTTTGACTCTACAAAAAACCACCTTATTCGAAACAGCTTACATCCTCCGACGATACCGTAACAGTTCCTAGGTCCTTGGTTAGGACTCGAGCTGCTGAGCTATTAACCAGCCTCAAAGGCTGTGAATCTCACTAAAGATTAACCAATAATAATAATAGTAATAATAATAAATTTATTGTCATTGTACGTGTATACACAGTATACCCGTACAATGAAATTCACTTAACACTCAAAGACCAGGTCCAACACTCATAACAATCCCCAAACATACCCCCACCCACCATAAATGCCTCACCCGTAAACCACCCAAACATCCACACAACAGACCAAGTAATGCTGTCCAACAGCTCATTGATGGTGGCCCTTTAGTTCATTGTTGAGTGCAATTATAGCACATATAATATATGTGAATTTAAAATCACATTTTAAACAAAAGGAAACTAAATACTTTAAAAAGCCAAATGTATTAGCATATTTGTAAGCCAATAGAACTCTTTTAGTATCATACGGTAGCTCTCAGCTTTAAAACAAAATGCACATATTAAAAATAAATAAATATTCTAGTGGGACAGACCCAACTGTCAAGTCCTTCTAAAAGCCTGGAGGACAATTTTGTCCCCATTCTTTTGGTTTCTGCTGTACTCTTAGTTTCTGCTTCTACTTCTGCTTTTGCAAGGAATTTTGAAGAGGGAGAGGTAATGTTGTGGCATGTACTCCCAACACTGGAGAAGTTATGTTCTTGAGACCTGATAAAATCATTACAGGGAAAGGAATTGGGTCATGGGGTTGCCAGCTTCCTTTTCTAAATTACCATTACGGAGATAAGTGGTTTTGTGTTTATTCAAGAAGGTTTCCTACTGGGTATCTAGATGAAAGGAAAGGAAGGGGGGAGAAAAGGGATCAAAGAAGCAATGTGAGCTTGAAATGGCTGGAGACCTTGCAAATTACAACTGAACTCTTCTCCTAAAGCTCTTTGCACATGTAAAGAAGTTGGGGAGAATATTGAGAATTTGTCATAGTTCAAACCCCCTCAAGCCCCTTTGGGGTCCAGACAGGGTACCTGCTTTTGATTGCATCAGCTTCTTTTCTCTTACTGGAGCTTAGATTTTAGTGCTACAGATTGCATTTAACAGAATAAGAGTTGAAAGGGATCTTGGAGGTCTTCTAATCTGCCCCCCTGGTCAAGCAGGAAATCCTATACCGTTTTAGACAAATGGTTTTTCAATCTCTTCTTTAAAACTTCCAGTTTTGGAGCATCCACAACTTCTGAATGCAAGTCATTCCACTGGTTAATTGTTCTCATTGTCATGAAATGTCTCCTTAGTTTAGGTTGGTTCCATCCTTGATTAGTTTCCATCCATTGCTTCTTGTTCTGCCTTCAGGTGCTTTGGAGAATAGGTTGTCCCCCTCTTCTTTATGGCAGCCCCTTAGATATTGGAACACTTTTGCAGTTTATAGTATAGAATTATGGTTATAAGGTGTTGGCTAAATATTAGGGAGAGCCAAGTTAGAAGCTCTACAGAATTTAATCACAATTTTCAGCCCAACGTATGTACAGTTTTTCAGAGGAACATGTCCTCTCCATTATCTTCTGTCTCATTTCATAGGATGAGGATGGGATGAATTTTGGGCAGCTTTGTTGAGGAAATGTCCTCCAGACTTTCAGTTCTCAAAATCCCCAGCCAGCACACTTCTGGAAACCTGGACGTTATAGTACCTCATCTAAGGAGCATCCGACTGAGGAATTATATAACATGTATAATTTATCTCTCCTGTTGTGACGTGATTAATACCTCCTATATCCCTGGGATGGAAGCAGGGGTGGGCTGCTGGGGGTTCACAGGGATTCTAGCTAAGATTCTGTGCAGTTCGGAGAACCCACAGATCCCACTCCTGCCTGGCCCTCCCCATGTGGCCCCTCCCCTTCCAGGAGTCCCCACGTGGCCCCTTTTGGATGCAGGTAAGTGCAGGGTGCCCATGGAGGCTTGGGGAGGATGAAAATGGGCCTACAGAGGGCCTCCGGAGCCTGGGGAGGCCATTTTCTCCCTCCCAGAGGCTTGAAGAAAGCCTCTGGAGCTCGGGGAGGGCAAACCCCCCTGCCGTAGTGCAGGAAGCTGACTAGACCACACCCACCATGGCCACACCCACCCAGCAACCGGGCAGAAAATCCTTTGCTAAAATTTTTGAAGCCCATTCCTGGATGGAAGCTCTCATTTGTACCAGCAGTTCCCCATCTCTGTTAAAAAAATGTTATCAGCAGATACATATTTCATTCTTCATATACCTAGTGATAGGGCTGAGCCATTGCTAAGTCTCAGTTTATTTATTTTTCAGGTTTGTCTACCACCATAAACAAAAGAATCTTGACAGCTGTCATCATAAAAGCATAGAATATTTGGCAACTTATCGGAATCTCACAAAATATAATAATAATAATAAAAATAATAAAATATTCATCTCGGCTAACAAGCCAAGGTACCGCAAGCCCCATCATTTTCCAGACAGTCTTCATTCTGTTTTAGCCAACTTCCAAAGCCATCTGCTGCATACCAGCCTGATTTCAACTCTTCAAAGGACCCAGAAATTAAATCCAAACTGCTGTTGATGAAGGCTGTTGGAGACCAGAGCCAAGTGGAAGGGCCATTCCTTCTGCTCTCATGAAGAAGAGGCATAGGAAAGCACGTTTTAATATTTCAGCATTAATTGGGGAGGGACAAACAGAAAAGAGAGAAGTCAGAAAAGGAAGATCTCTTCACATTTGGGTCAAAATTTTCTTTTTCTTAAAATACTCTATGGAGATTCTCAGTCATCCAGGTCATGGTTGTCTCAAAAGTGGATTTTTCAAGAGGCAACTGGACTTTTTGGTTTTTCTTTGAAGACTTTTCGCTTCTCATCCAAGAAGCTTCTTCAGCTCTGACTGGGTGATGGGGAATGGAAGGATTTACCGGTACACTGCTTGTAGACATTTGCATTCTTTTTCTTTCTTAAAATAAAGCTCTGTACCCCTGTGAGTGAGTAAGACTGTTCAGTTCTCCATTTATTTAATACAGGTAGGCCTCACTTTGCAACTATTTGTTTAATGACAATTCAACGTTACATTGAAAAAAATGACTTACAACTCGTCCTTGAAGTTATGACGGTGGCACCATCCTTGTGGTCATATGATTGAGATTTGCAGCTTCCAATAAGCAAAGTCAATAGAAGACATTGGATTCGTTTCATAAGCATGGTGATTTCATTAAAAACTTTGGTAAAAAATGATTGTAAAAACAGGTCTAGTTACGGGATGAGTCAACAACTGTATTACTAAAGGACTGAAATTCCAGGCCCAACTGTGGTCATAAAATGAAGATTACATCTGACCACTTAAGGGCTGCACAATGTTGCACAGTAAGAGGGTGACTTTGATCCTGCCCTCACAATTTAGGGCAGTGATGGTTAACCTTTTTCTCGTTGTGAGCAGAAAGTGCGTGCACATGCCCCAATGAATGCAACCATAATCCAATGTGCCCCCTCTCTGCATGGGCGTGCAACCCCCCGCCCCCCGTTTTGGGCCTAGCAGGCCTCTCTGCAGCCTCCTGGGCCCAAAAACAGGCCAGGGGGAGAGTGCGCTGCTCCCTCCCCACGCTCCCCCCTGCCGCCCCTCACATGCACACATGACCCCCATCCCCCACACATCGCAAAAATCAGCTGGCCAGAGGCGCGCATGCGCAGTGGAGCTGAGCTGGACAACAGAGAGGGTTATGCGTGCCAACTGTTCACCATCAGAGATGGCGGTTTAAAGGACTTCTTTAAACTGACTTTCATTTTGCCTCACTGTACTTTTCTTATGCATTTCATTCAGTCATGCTGTGAACTGATATAAAGCTGTTCTTGTCCATGTATAAAGATAAAACTGAGTTGTTTCACTGATTTTAGTGATTCTGTAATGGATAACAGAGTTGAAAGGGACCTTGGAGGTCTTCTAGTCCAACCCCTTGCACAAGCAGAAGGCCCTGCACCATTCCAGACAAGTGGCTGTCCCATTCTCTTCTTAAAAACCTCCAGTGATGAAGCACCGACAACTTCTGGCGGCAAGCCGTTCCACTGGTTAATTGTCCTCACTGTCAAGAAATTTGTCCTTAGTTCTAGGTTATTTTTCTCCTTGATTAGTTTCCATCCATTGTTTCTTCTCTTGCCTTCCAGTGCTTTGGAATATAGGTTGACCCCACTCTTTAAATTTATATGCCACACAATTCAATTCAATTAAAAATTAAAATAAATGTATATGCCACACAATTCCCAGCGACTATGGGTAGTTTACAAAGGCTTAAAAACATACAAAAAGGATCAAAACCCTCGCCCAAAAAAACCCCTCACAAAATCAACAAAAGCAGGATGACTTCCTTTCAGGTACCAAATGACCCAGAGCCACTTGGAGAAAATCCATGTTTTCCATTTTTGAACAGAAAAGAATTTAAACCCAGCAGTAACATTCTGGAATTTGGCCTTAGAGATTAGACTGGCCCCCACTCTAACACTCTTTCGGAAGGCCCTGAAGACATTATTCTGACAGCGGGCCTGGGGAGCCCAGAATGAGATGGAGCCCATTAAATGGCTAGTATGAATCAGTGGTTCGCACCGGTTCTATAGAACCAGTAGTAAAACCGGTGGGAGGCTCCACCCACCGACCTCGACGTCATCAAAACGCATGTGCGGCCCCCCTGCGAACCGGTAGTAAAGGTAAGTAGATCCCACCCCTGCTATGAATGTGTGCTGTTGCCAGGTTGTGGGGTTGTGGGGCTGATTATTATTTTATTGTCTTTCTTCTTGTTTTTATTTCTTTTATATGGTGATTTTATATCCTTATAAGTTGCCTCGAGTTGCCATGTGCAAGCAGGTGACAATATAACATTTCTAAATAAATAAATAGTACTTTTAATACTTAGGGCGGCACAGTAGCTCAGCAGTTAAGATGCTAGGCTTGTCAGCTGGAAAGCTGGCAAGCCAGGTTCGAGACCTGAGGTCCAAGTGACTGGGTGAGCTCCCATCACCTGCCTCAACTCCTGTCAACCTAGCAGTTTGAAAGCATAGAAATGTGAGTAAATAAATAGGTACCAGTTCAGTGGGAGGTAACAGGACACCATGAAGTACTCCTTTGCTTTAATACCGTTTTTATTATTTATGGTTTACTTGTGTACCAAGCAATTCTCTCTCCAGATTCATCTCCCTATATAATTCCTTTTTCAATATGAAGTTATTTTTCTTCCTGGGGTATTTTTATGATTCTATTCTCTCACTCTGCACTCTCCTGGCCAGCATCCAGGAATTGTGGTTTCTATGTGCAACCGAGTGATACATTTTCCAGTCTTTTGCTCTTCTGCCTCTTATAGGAGGATGTGATTTTAAAGCCGCAGAACCCGTTTTTCAAGATTTTTCACTGCCTTTCTCCTTCAACCTCAGGAAAGGGAGGAAAGATTTATAAGCAAAAAAATGAAAGTTGTTTGGTTTACCTTTTGTTTTATTTTATTGTACTCTTTTTTGCATTGTGTATGAAGTTAGGAATCCATACACAATTTTTTATTTATTTTAAAACTGTATTCCTGCAGTTGTGCTGTTGACACATACTGAACGAACATTATATATCATCATCATGATACAGGTAGTCCTTGACTTACAACCACAATTGAACCCTATGTGGCTGAGTGAAGCATTTGTTAATTTTCTACATTTTTCTCTCTTTTTGCTCTTTCAACATCAATCCAGCCTCACGTCTTGAGAGCTGCATCATTTTACCACTGAAAATGAGAGGAACATTACCTGCTTTTGAAAGTAAAGTAGTCCTCAACTTATGGTCACAATGGAGCCCATAATTTATGTTGCTAAGCAAGAAATTTGTTAAGTGAGTTTTGCCCCATTTTACGACTTTTCTTTTCTTTTCTTTTTTTAAATTTGATTTATATGCCGCCCTTCTCCAGAGACTCAGGGCAGCTTACAATGCATTAAGCAATAGCCTTCATACTTTTGTATATATTTATACAAAGTCAGCTTATTGCCCCCACAAACCGGGTCCTCATTTTACCTACCTTTGAAAGGATGGAAGGCTGAGTCAACCTCGAGCCTGGTGAGATTCGAACCTGCAATAATTGCAGGCAGCTGATGTTAATAACAGTGCTTTAGTCAGCTGTGCCACCAGGGCTCTTGCTGCATTTGTTAAGTGAATCACTGCAAATTGTTAAATTAGTTACATGGTTGTTAAGTGAATCTGGTTTCCCCATTGACTTTGCTTGTCAGTGGGTTTCAACAGGTGATCACATAACCCCAGGACATTGCAACCGTCATAAATGTGAGTCAGTTGTCAAACAGCCGAATGTAAATCACCTAACCATGGGGATGCTGCAACAATCACAAGTGTGAAAAATGGTCCTGTCACTTTTTTCAGTGCTGTTGTAATTTCGAACGGTCATTAAGTGAACTGTGGTAAGTCGAGGACTACTGTTCTGACCTAGGCTTCCTGATAGTAAAAAGCACACAATTAGTCCCAAAAACCCATTTTTTTATTTTAACGGCTGTGAATTCCTTTCATTCACAGCACGTGCTGAATCACCAAGAGTTTATAAATAGTCCAACAGAAGTCTGCCACAGTCCTTTGGATAAGGCTGGTAAACACCCACCTTTATCTTCTTTGACATGCTGCAAAAGACCTAATTGGCAATTATCTTGGCAAGGCCACACGGAAACACAGAGTCAAAAACAAACCGACACCATCCACAACGTTGCTTCCTGCAAAGGCCCACGTGCCTTTGCTCTTCCTTTATATCTTATATGAGGGGCCAATCATCTCCAAGCCTTACTCCCAAGTCGTCTCTTGTTTTAACTGTTCTTGCCTTCTGGCAGCTCTGAGCATGCATGCACTAGGAACAGGCTCCCCCTGTTCCTCTGCCTTTCTGATGTCCGACTCTGGAGGCTCTGGAGCCTGCACATAACTCCCAGATGGCCCTGGCCCCATCTCTGCCTCCGATGCAGAGCAGGGGTGAAATCCAGCAGGTTCTGACAGGTTCTGGAGAACCGGTAGCGGAAATTTTGAGCAGTTCAGAGAACTAGCAAATACCAACCTCTGGCTGGCCCCAGAGTGGGGTGGGAATGGAGATTTTGCAATACCCTTCCCTCAGGAGTAGGGAGAGAATGGGGATTTTACAGCAGCCTTCTCCTGGAGTGGGGTGGGAATGCAGATTTTGCAGTATCCTTCCCCTGCCATGCCCACCAAGCCACACCACACTCAGCAAGCCACGCCCGCAGAACCCATAGTAAAAAAAATTGTATTTCACCACTGACGCAGAGCTCTCGTCCGAGCCTTCCCCAGACTCCAGGACTGGCCCATGTCCCTCCCCAGCCTCCTCACTGTCCAACTCTGCTGCCAGCTCAGCAGGCTGCTGGCGGACCACAACACCTACCTGTACAATGTGTGATTTTAAGGGTTGCAAAAAAGGAAAGATTTGGGGGCTGAATCTTGTAGGAATTTTTGGAGCTGTCACATACCTGCCAGAAGCATCCAATTTTTTTTCCTTGCCTTTGATTGTCAAACAAAGGCAAGGAACAGCAGCATTTTGTTGTCCCCTGGCTCTTTGGTCCAAAATGTTTTGAGCTGGGCTGTGAGAACTTCAGGCAGCAAAGAAACTGCTCAAATCTTTGTAAGCAGGAATAAGTTATACTATCTTGCTGTTAATGACTTGGCTGGGAGCTGGAGAGAAGAGAAACGGTTGATTTTGGCCAGCCAAAATGGTCACTCTTGATTGCACTTTCCTCCTGTCATTTAACTCATGAGGTGAGGGGAGATGGAGGAGCATTAAAGCTTTGGCTGCTGTAGCGTGACATTATCTGCAAAGCCAAAATGGGAAATATCATCTTTTCCCATCCCCTGGATGAGAGTAATAGTTGATGGGTTGCTGGGAAATGGTGAGAAAAATCATTTCATTGTATGGCACAGGACAATGGGAGAACCCAGCCAAATGTAGTTATTAGCAAGCGGTGATTTAAAGGCTGCTGGTTGAGCCTGGTATATATGTTACCGTCAGTATGTGAAATTAGGCATTTTATAGAATGCCAGGAAATGTATATAGAGTGCCAACAATGGGATGTCAAAGTATGAAACGCTTAATGTTTCACACATTTCCTTGGCATGCGATGCAATGCCAAAAGGCAAACTGGCAAAGCATAAAATACACCCGTTAAAACGCCATTCTAGGCATTATGCAGAAGGACATTGTTCAAACAAGTACCTTGTTTCCCCCAAAATAAGACATCCCCTGATAATAAGCCCAACCGGGCTTTTGAGTGCATGGCAATAAGGCCAAGTGCTTATTTCAGGGTTCAAAAAAATATAAGACAGAGTCTTATTTTCAGGGAAACACGGTCAATACTGTGTTTTTTTTCCCAGTAAGCAAGTCCTGTACTTTACTTTGCATTTCTTCTTTCATTTTCACATAGGTCTTTTCAATAATGGTGCGATGGCTCAGTGGTTAAGATGATGGGCTTTGTCAAAAAACTGACAGCCTGGGTTTGAAACCCAAGCGTTGTGCAATGGAGTGAGCGCCTGTCTTTGCTTAGCTCCTGCTTACCTAGCAGTTCAAAAGCACAAGTAGATAAATGTAGAGCTGTGGTGGCGCAGTGGTTAGAATGCAGTACTGCAGGCTACTTCTGCTGACTGCCAGCAGGTTGGCAGTTTGAATCTCACCAGGTTCAAGGTTGACTCAGTTGACTCAGCCTTCCATCCTTCCGAGTTCGGTAAAATGAGGACCTAGCTTGTTGGGGGCAATATGCTAACTCTGTATACTACTTAGAGAGGGCTGTAAAGCACTGTGAAGTGGTATATGTCTAAGTGTTAGTGCTATACAGTACTACTACAGCCATTACTCTTTTGCATCCGTTATGCAAAGATGGAGTCTTGCATTATTATTTCAAGATAGGAATGTACACAAATGTCATACAAAATGTTTTTAAAAATTCAGTCGTTAAAATGCCATGTAGAAAGACACTTCTGTTTTGGGGGCTCTGCATCTAATGTTCCTGGAAACAGCCTCCAATAGTGGCATGTTTAAATGCCTTAAACGCAGGGTGTCAAACTCAAGGCCCGTGGGTCAGATGCGGCCTGTGGGGTGCTTAGATCTTCTTGGAAACAGTGAAGGACCAGCCCACAGTGCCTCTGCCAGAGGGCTGCAGGACAGAGGTGAGTTCTACTTACCTTTACTATTGGTTCGCAATGGGACTGTGTGCAGAAACATCCTGATGACCTCTTGGTTGGTGGGCGGAGCCTCCTGCCGGTTTTACTACCGGTTCTTGCGAACCGGTTCGAACTGGAGGCAACCCACCACTGCTGCAAGAGAACTCCATTTTCACTGGCAGAGGGCTGCAGGACTTTGAGCTGGCCATGCCTACCCCGGCCACGCCCACTCGGCCCCTCGAGGTCAAACACAACCCTCATTGAAATCGAGTTTGACACCCCTGCCTTAAATCATGCATGGATGGAGGGCTGTCCTCAAGAGAAAAGCCAAGTAAGTAGCATTCCTAATCAGCAACCACGCCTCCCTAGAAGTCTCTCCAGTCGCAACTCTGCCAAGAAACCCATCACAACATTTCACTTCCCAGGTGCCAAGTAAATAAGACAAACTGGAGGAATCAGAATGTGTGATCGCACAGCATTCCTGCGTGCACTGATCAAAAAGAGAAATGGCTTCTATTTATGTTGCGCAGAGGCGTCACATAACAATTGTTGGCTGCGAAGAAGATCCGAAGCTTAATCTCTAAAGTGCAATTAAACGTTTTAGAGGAGAAAGGCAAGTGCAAACAGTTCCAGTATTGTTCTTTTTCAGGCGTGCTTGACAATGTAAGTGTGAGGACATTGTGGTTAAAAAGGTGAAACGTCTCTTGAGTTCTCAGGACTCCATTGAAATGTCCAGCCTATGTTTCTTCATTTTAGCAAAAAATACAAAACTGTGGGCTTCTTCTTCTTCTTCTTCTTCTTCTTCTTCTTCTTCTTCTTCTTCT
>WNWU01000033.1:11416593-11449396 GCA_012654045.1 Ptyas mucosa | reverse complement strand
TCTTCTTCTTCTTCTTCTTCTTCTTCTTCTTCTTCTTCTTCTTCTTCCTCCTCCTCCTCCTCCTCCTCCTCCTCCTCTTCCCCTTCCCTCTCTCCCTCTCCTTCTCCTTCTCCTTCTCCTTCTCCTTCTTCCTCCTCCTCCTCCTCCTTCCTCTTCCTTCCTCCTCCTCCTCCTCCTTTTTTTAGAATTGCCTTTTTCCAGAGTATTTTTTCAGTTCTCCAGTCTGGTCTTGCAAATCTGGCCTCCCTTTTATGCAGTGGCCATAGTGTAAACACAGTTTTTTTTTTAAAAAAAATGATTTATATGCCGCCCTTCTCCGGAGACTCAGGGCAGCGTACAATGCGTTAAGCAATAGCCTTCATACTTTTGTATATTTATACAAAGTCAGCTTATTGCCCCCACAATCTGGGTCCTCATTTTACCTACCTTAGAAAGGATGGAAGGCTGAGTCAACCTTGAGCCTGGTGAGATTCGAACTTGCAGTAATTGCAGGCAGCCGGTGTTAATCACAATGTTTTTAGTCTGCTGAGCCGCCAGTTGAAGGTCATCCAGGGTCATTAACCAGTGTTGGAAGAAATGTCCATCTGGGTTCAGTTCCAAGTGGCGAGAAAGACACTTGGAAACATGGTGGCTGCTTGGAAAGATGGTTTTAATGGTGGACAGGATCACATGCCTTGAAGATCTTGGGTGAAGAGAAAAAAAAGAGAAGAAATGCTGTGGGTGACTGAGCTTTATACCCTCTCTGGGCTTTTGAATTTGAGCTTGTATTCTGATTGGTTGTCAGACTCCCATGGGGCCATGCAGGGGCAACTTTGTAGGTTGTGTTTTTGAGTCCCAAGCTTGGTTGAGCCTTGCTGGGTGATGATATAATGAAAGGGCTTTGGGATTCCTATTATGGCTCTGCCTGAAGGAGGTAGATCTTTGTTATGTAGAATAGACTGGCCCAGGCCTTAATGGCCCATTGGCAAAGGGGGGGGTGAGTTTCTACCTCCCTTTTAGGGGAAATATTCTGCCCTTTTAATATTTCCTAAAATATCTCATTTTCCTAGGAGGAGGATGGGTTTTAACTTCCTACACCAGAGTTGGCTAACATAACGTAGGATCTGAAGCATTGCTAGGATGGTCTGTTTTCCAAAAGCAATGGCTTTTGGTAGACACATTCCAATGAACGTGGGAGTACCAGCACAATTATAACGTAACTTAGTGCCACACACATCGATGCATTCCTTTTGCTGATGGCATGATCCCGTTCCATAAGCCACAGCCTATGACAGGTAGTCCTCACCTTGCAATAGTCAACTTAGTGACCATTCAAAGTTACAACAGCACTTAAAAAAGTGACATGGCGATTTTTCACACTTGTGGTTGTTGCCGCATCCCCCATGCGCCCCCATGCCGCATCCCCCATGGTTTCCCGGCATCCCCCAAAATTCAGATGCTTGGCAACCGGTTCAGATTTATGACCGTTAAAGTATTCTTGGGTCAGCTTTTGTGAGCTTCTGACAAGCAAAGTCAATGGGGACGCCAGATTCACTTAACAGTCGGGTTATTAAATTCACTATGGCAATGATCCACTTAATAGCAGTGGCAAGAAAAGTCATAAAATGGGGCAAAACTCAACAAATTTCTCGCTTAGCAACATAAATTATGGGCTCCGTTTTGGCTGTAAATTGAGGATTACTTTACTTTCAAAAGCAGAGAATGTTCCTCTCATTTTCAGTGGTAAAATGATGCACCTCCCAAGATGTAAGGCTGGATTGATGTTGAGAGAGCAAAAAGGCAGAAAAATGCGACTTTACAGAAAAAGAAAACACTTTTTCCGAAAATATCCACCTTTCTGGATAGATTTTGCCCAGTTTGGACGGCAGAGAATTTGGAGGAACAGAGGAGCACCTCCTAAAGATCCCCACCAATCTTGGTTGAGGACTCACACTAGGCTTACAGCCTTCCAGTTAGTTGATAAGGTAAAGGTTCCCCTCACACATATGTCCTAGTTGTTCCCGACTCTAGGGGCGGTGCTCATCTCTGTTTCAAAGCTGAAGAGCCAGCACTGTCCAAAGACACCTCCGTGGTCATGTGGCCAGCATGACTAAATGCCAAAGGCGCACGGAACACTGTTACCTTCCCACCAAAGGTGGTCCCTATTTTTCTACTTGCATTTTTTTTACGTGCTTTCGAACTGCTAGGTTGGCAGAAAGTTAGCTGATACAAGTCCTGATTTTCAAAAAAAAAAAAAAAAAGCCTCTCAGAAGTGCCTATGGACCACTGACACCTATATTAATTGGATGTCGATGTTAATTAAGTAAATGCATTCTTATTATGCATTTTTGAAGTTTCACATTTTATTACTCTCTATAAACTGCCAAGAGTCTGGCTGATTAGAGATGCTGCATAAACTACATAAATCAATGCTGTAGATAAATCAATTAATTTTCTGGAAAATCTACCCTTGCCCACTTTTTAAAAGTGAGACCCAAAGGAGGGGAAATAGGTTCATTTCTGCTTTAATGGAGGAGTATGTTTCGGTTACTGTTAGTTAAACAAGTCTCTGTGTTTAAGGAACAAAGGAAATGTTTTCTTTCTTTCTCTTGTATGCTTCCCACCCTTTAAAAAGTAGTTTGGACAGAAATGTCACACTCTGTTTTGTGCATTTCTTAATAAATTTAACTTTTAACTCAAACACATTGAATTGATAACTGTGATAGAGAATACTCTGCATCCATGAACAGTTATTTTATGAACACTTTTCTTTTAAATGGGATCTTCTGCTACTTAATTACTTGGTATTCTTTTAGCACTCTGCACATGCTCAGGAACCCATTCTTTATAAGGGCTGCTGCTGCTGAATTCAAACCTCCAATAACATTACACAGCTTCTTAATCATTTCAGATAAACTGGGGCTTCGTTTGCAAAGTGGAAACTTGCAAAAAGGGAAGAAATAATCATTAGGAACAAAATAATAGTTTTCATAGCTTTATTTTTAAAAAATTTTATTACAGATAATAATTGTAATAGTAAGCCCTTTAGTTTTGTAAAAAAAATGCAAAGGAAAAGAAAAAATGGAGAGAGAGAGAGAGAGACTCCTAATGTTCATCACAAGTGTAAACAATTTTAGTAACTTTCCGTCTCTTAATTTACACCAATAATCTCTTCATCAGATACCCTCTTATCCATAAGAAAATCCTTAAAATCATCATTTCAGTCTTGGTGTTAGCAAAAAGTCCTTTAAGAGTCAGAAATAACAACATTATCTGTTTTAACCTTGATCAAATAAACCAATTTTATATCCCTTCTTTTACTTCTAACACACTTTGTCTTGGCTCTTCTGATCTGCCTCTGGGTGGATATGTCGAGCTGATGTCGGGCTCATGCTTTGGTCCATTCAAGTAATGCCAATAAAATTTGATTTCTTTCCTTTTTTTTTTTTTGCCCCTTTTCGCAAGATTCATACAAACTTTAACAAACCTCTTTTGCAAATCCAATATATAAGAATTATCCAAGTCACTCTCAGTTTTTTTATTTGTAAATCCCTTTTTATTTTTAAAGCATTGACTGAATTCTTTTATATGTCCAATGAGACATATTTTTCTATGTCGTTCTTGTAGCTTTCATTTGTAGATTTGCTTTCAGTTTCAACTCTGGGTCTATCTTGCCAGTTAAAACTTGTTCTTTTTCTGCCAAAGCATATTAAACTTATTCCTTTTCTTCCAAAACATATTTTGGACACAGTCCATAGAAGCAAATATCACTATTGACATTGATATTAACTTTTTATTCCATTTTTTAAGAAGTGTCCTTCAGTATTTCCAATGTTATAATACTTTGTGTTATTCTGTAGCTGTTAATCAGGTTTATGTATTTTTCCTTCTTTAATTAAAAGCTTTAGTTTCCTCTAATGTCCAATTTTTAAAATGGATTAGCTTTATTATATTTTAGAAAAAATTCAAACCAAGTTCATTTTCCCGTGGGAAGATTTCTTCATAATTAATTCCAAAATCTTATTTTATACTACCTGGATCCTTAATCCATTTATAAGTTTCTAAAATGCAAGTCTTAATCAGCTTTTTGTTGTTTATATCGATTTTTTAAAAAATTCTTAAGCTTGTAGTTAATTTTTTCTTTCATTAATGATTGAAATCAGACCCAGCTGCTTTTTTTCAGACTTGTTGATCCAAAGATCTCTAAAAGCTGAAAAGCAGTTAACACACAATTTCCTAATGTGATTAGAATAGGAAACATGTGAACTTAGTGTCCTTTTAAAGACACCAGTCCTGGCTTGAGCAAGATGGCAATAACAATAGCACTTAGACTTATTTACCGCTTCACAGTGCTTTACAGCCCCCTCTATGTGGTTTACAGAGACAGCATGTTGCCCCCGACAATCTGGGTCCTCATTTTACCCACCTCGGAAGGCTGGAAGGCCGAGGCAACCTTGAGCCAATGGGAATCGAACTGCTGAACTGCAACCGCCAGAAGTAGCTTGCAGTACTGCATTCTAAACACTGCGCCACCACAACTCATCCATTATCTCCCAATGCTCAAAATCCACTGGAAACTGCTGTCTTTTGGTTTCCTTGTGAGAAGCAACTGTCTGGAGCAGGGGTCTCCAATCTTGGTAACTTTAAGACTGTAGGAAGAAATATCCTTCTGGGTTCAGCTCCAAGTGGGGAGAAAGACACTGGAAACATGGAGACTGCTTGGAAAGATGGTTTAATGGTGGACAGGATCACATGGTTTGAGTTCCTGAACAGAAAAGGGTCGAGACATAGCGAGCCCCCAGGTTTTATGCCCTCTCTGGCTTTGAACTTCCTGGGGCCCAGAAAGAGTATCCTGATTGGTTGTCAGACTCCCAGGGGGTGGGGGTCTTAGCTAGCCTTGCTGGCTGATGTAATCTTCCCAGGTGCCATGTGGCGAGTTTCTGTTGCTAGATGGGCCCTATTGTGTTGCAGATGATGGTCCATTGACAAAGATTGAGTTTCTGCCTCTGGCCCCTTGTCAAAGGGTGGGGCCAGGAAGATGAGAGCTGCTTCATCCTTAAAATATGCTTCTCCATTTCTCATCCAGGGAAACATAATATTCTGCCTTTTTAATATTTCCCAAAATATTACATTCCTCTAAGAAAGGGGTGGGTGCTAACTTCTTACAAGACTTATGGACTTCCAACTCCCAGAATTCCTCAGCCAGCTAAACTAAGCTGGCTGAGGAATTCTGGGAGTTGAAGTCCACAACTCTTAAAGTTGCCAAGGTTGGAGCTTTGCTGGCTGAGGAATTCTGGGAGTTGAAGTCCACAACTCTTAAAATTGCCAAGGTTGGAGCTTTGCTGGCTGAGGAATTCTGGGAGTTGAAGTCCACAAGTCTTAAAAGTTGCCAAAGTTGGAGACCCCTGGTCTGGAGCACTTGTGGGTGATCTCCTGTCCTCTCTGTCTGGAGAAGTTCAAAGCACCAGTTTAGTCACCTACCCTTTGTTCTTTTCTGTGGTTGTTGGCTCCACTTTTCACTGGAACCATCTTCATACTTTGTCATTTTTTCCCCTCTGGAAGTCCGTAGCACTAAGGTGTTAAACAACAAGAAGACATGAGTGACAATATGGGAAGTGTTATATTATTTCTTTCTCTCTCTCTCACTATAACATAAATATCTGGTAAAAGCGTTTGGCATTGATTCTGCAAAAAGGATTTTATGGCAGCAAACTCTTAATGATTCATTATCGATGCAAAAAATAAATAAATATAGAATTTGGACTGGAACCTGAGAGCAAGCATCTTCACACAGCAATCCCAAACTCCTAAATTGTGTAAGACAGAATGGAATCCCCCCCCCCCCGTTCCCATCTTTAATCTTCTTAGCTAACATCTTCCATCCAGTGAAGGAAGTGGTGGTCCAAATAAGCAAATTCCTGTCCATTAAGATGTTACAACTAGTTTCCTGCTAGGACTGCAAAGCGTTACTACAGCTGCTTCCTACTTTCAGAACAAACCTCTTCGATTCCTACTATGGATGAATGGTTGCAGAAGTTGATGGGAGTTGGCTGAAATGGCAAAACTGACTATTTTGATTAAAGGAAAGAACATAAGTACTTTTGTTTTCCACATGGAAACCACTTCTGAACTTCATGCTTGATGTGGAAAAGAATGAAACTTTGATTTTGGGTTTTACCAACTAGATTGATAAATCTTTACAGAAATGTAAAGTTCGTATTATTCTGAGAAAGCAAAAAGGTTGTGATTTGATGTTAATGCCTTATTTTACTCTTAACAGAAAGAGTCGGAAGTCAATGCTTCTTTTTCTTATCTTTCCTCACTTCTCCTTTCCTTCCCCCCTCCCCCCTGGTGCATTTCTATTTACTTTATGTTTTGTATTTTGTAATACTTTATAATTCAATAAAAAAATGTTGACCAGAATGAACCCCTGTAAAACTCGCTTTTGAATGAAGCAATGAGCAATAATCAAAGCAGCATCTGCAGCCTTGCGTTTTCTCTTATTTACAGCAATACAAAACCTTCTTCGTTTGCAAAAAGCAACAGGGCTTAATGGACGTAAATATTCCTCATCCGCTATAATGCTGAAGAAAAGCAGGTGGTGATCTGAAGGCCCCATCCTTACTGTTGGACGCTCTTTGCAATCATTTCAGAAGCTGAAGCTTTCTTCATTTCCAAAGGCTTTAACGAGTCCACGTGCCCAAGTATTCAAGGAGTTCATCCAAAGTACAACATGTACTAAATAAAAGGAAAATGAATCAGAACTTGCTCTCGCCATCCTGTTCTCTTCTGATTCACTTTGGGAGGTGAAGTTTGCTCCCAAGTTCTTCAAAACCTCTTTCTCCAAAATGCAAACAGCTTTGGAAGGAAGATTCTCTCGGTACTTTGGTTTCCTCCAGACACTGAATTCCTTTATCATTCAGGCTTTATTCAGATTTAACAAGGGACTCTTAAAAGAAAGGCACACAGAGACAATCTGGTTCCCATTAATGCAGAAAATATTTGAGTGCTGTTGTAAATGTCCTTCTTCTGTTTTAATAGTTTATGATTGTGTAGACTGCCTAGAGTTGCTTCAATGAATGAGGCATCTAATAAATTTGACAAACAAGCAAAAACAAACAACAGTTTACTTTTGAACTTTCTTTCCTTTCAGCTATACGTTTGTGCAAAGCTGCATCTGGGAACGTGGAATGCTGGATCTGCAGAGATGGGAATGAGAGATGAAGCCAATGATGCATTCTGCCAATACATGTATCCTCTTCACTTCTTCTTCCAGATATAGAAAGAACACAAAGAAAGAGAAACAGAACCAAGATTGTGTGCCTGATGGCAGAATGGAACAATTTGCCGCAGCCAACTTGCCATGGCCAACTTGCCATGGGACAATTCAACAATTCAATGTAATTATTCAAAATAATTATTTTTTTTTATTTTTATCATTCACATTTCATTTTGTCCCCCCTTTGGCATCCATTTTTAATGATTCTTTTCCACCATTTCTTTGATATAAGTGTAACACTTGTCCTACAGCGAGCTGTCCCGCAGCAAGTTGGCCATGGCGAGTTGGCTGTGCCAAGTTGGCTGTGGTGAGCTGGCCAGTGAGTTGGTCATAGTGAGTTGGATGTGGTGCGTTGGCCATAGTGATTTGGCCATGGCAAGTTGGCTGTGGTGAGTTGGCCATAGTGTTTTGGCCATGGCGAGTTGGCAGTGGCAACTTGGCTATGGTGAGTTGGCCATAGTGAGTTGGCCATGGTGAGCTGGCCATGGTTGAGTTGGCTGTGGCAAGTTGGCTGCAATGAGTTGTCCTAGACCCCTTGGTGGACAGTTGCATTCATTGCCCAAGGAAGAACATCCGTATCTCAAGTCCTTTTGGAAACTAAAGAGGTTCTCCATTATAGTTTTTGTAAGAGGAGAGTTGTGTTAGTCTATGGTGGCAAAAAAAATCAGAAGTCCCACAGCAATCTTTCTGACAAACTTTATTAAAAAGCTTTTGTGGCTTTGCATCTGATCAAGCAAGCTGCAATTCACACAAGCTTATGCCTTTTAATATTTATTAGTTGAAAAACGTGTTAGCAGATTCCTTTGATTTCTACACCAAGTCCAAATGTTTTCATTTACAAATGGTTAGTTTGTAAATGGTTAGTTTCTAGTTGCTCCCAGAGATGGTCATAAATCAAGGACTACAGGCATATAGTAGCAGGACAGAACAGACATATAGTTTGTGTCTGTGTGTTCTGTGTTTTCACCCTACATTAATGTTCTTAGGCAAAGAATTCTGGTTAAGGCATATGGTTTTGCAACAAAACATCCATGTTACTCAACATTTTCCCCAATGCTCATTCACTCAACATACTTGATCTTCTCACCTTAGATCAGCCAAGTCATCCAGATCCTAAAACTCTGCAGCATCTCAGTTAAGGGGCTGCATTTTTTGTGGGGGTCTTGTGGCTGTGATATATTTGGAAGTTGGAGAATTTCTGGTATAATCCCACTGATTGTCATTTATTGAACCGCACAGGCTTCCTTCTTCTTTTATAAACAATTCAAATCTCTACAAAAATAGCGTCCACTCTTTAGTGTTACAATTATCGGTGCAAATGACTTCTTACAGAAAATAAAATTTAAATACAAGGCAGAGGTAAGAAAAGTTGTGCTGCACCAGGCAAATGATACAATGGAGTACAGAATATATTGATCAAGGAAGAGTCTAGCGCTCAAACGCCATTCTTGCGCGCCCTCTGCTGCTCACAATGGGAAGTACCAAAAATTGGTAGCCCATTTTTCCAAATTCCACTCCTGAAAAAAACCTACTGGTGAAATAACATTTAATATAAAACAGAATCACGTTGTTTTCACGACAGCTCCAAGAATAAAACAAACATTAGGCAATCTTTCTGAATGTTATGAATATTTTTATATGTATTATGCATTTAAATAATAATAATAAGTCATTACTTTGGAAAGACATCTTGTTTAAGCTGGCGACAGAAATCTGCCTTGAATTTGAATTATTATTCCTGGAATATTCTTATTAGCACAAGCACTTCTTTATCAATCAACTTGCTCCATTCTTCTAACAATGAGAAATATTCAGATGCAAGAATATTGGAAAAGGAGCTGGACATTATAATGAAAAAAATATTACTGGATCAAAAACTCCAAACATAAACAGAGAAAACACAGGCATCTAAGGTGATGTTTCTTACACGTACCCAAAAATGTGTTTTCCACCGGCATAGATATGAAAGATAGAGTACAACTCAGTGGAAGAAGATCACACTTTGTTTATTTACTGTGGAGTTCTAGCATGCAAAGGAAGAAGAATGGAGAACAACAACAAAAAAAAGAATAATTATAAGAGTTTTGAATTGTGGGCAGGAAATTCTACGGCTCTGATTTGCTCTCAGGATCTTGGGATCATTTGGGGAAAACCAAATTAGTCTGATTATGTACTATAATGAGAGCTGTTTTGCTGTTAATGGGAACATATTTTTAGATGCAGCAGCTATGCTGGAAGTAACCATTGTCTCTTGTTCAAGACAACACAGTTCTAGGCTGCATAAACAGAAGGGTAGAATCAAGACAAGGTGGGTTCTAAATTTTTTTACTACCGGTTCTGTGGGCGTGGCTTATTTTGTGGGCATGGCTTGATGGTCATGTGACAATTCTTTGGGATTTAGCAGAGGTACTGGTCTACCAGACTTTTAACTGCTTGCAGAGCTGTGATATACCCTTTTATTTTTGCAGGCACTGATCTACTCATGTATTTTTGCAGGCACTGGTCTACCCATTTATTTTTGCAGGCACTGGCCTACTCATTTGTTTTCTTTTAACACTGATCAGCTGTAGAGCTGCCCTTTGAAGCCCCTCCGCAAGAGTTTAAACAGTTTTTTCCCTCTAGCCATCAGCTGGGACTCAGGAGGCAGCAATAGATTGGGGGTGGGGGCAAATAAAAGATAAGAATAACGCGGTGGGGGGGAGTGGGGGGGTGCAGAACTGGTTCGGTGACATCATATCATCACTGCTACCGACTCGGGAGAACCGGGCTGAACCGGGAGGAACCCACCACTGAATCAAGATCACATGAAGTGTTTTTTTAAAATAGCATTTTTACAATTAAACAAATCTTACTCACATCTTATGCATAAACTGCGACCATTTACATACCATAACATTCCAATGCAAATAAAAATATACTCTATACGTTTTTACTACACATTTTAATTCTACTTCTATTTTGTCTATTGCTTTTCCATTTTTCTGTTCTCAATCCAGTCGTACCACTTCTCCCGTATTGTGTAGTATTCCGAATCTATTTGTCCTTTCAGTTCAATTGTCAATTTGTCCATTTCTGCACAATCAAATATTTTTTAAATTACTAAACCTTTGGAAGGTATGTTTGTATTTCTCCAGCATTGCGCGAGAGCTATCCTTGCTGCAGTTATTATATGTAAAATGATATATATTATTCTTTTGTCATATTTTCCTTTAACTATCCCTAGGAGAAATAGTTCCGAAGTATATTCTATCTGAAGTCCTGTTAATTCCTATAAGCACCTGTGTATTTTCTTCCAGTATTTTTTCGTTTCAGGGCACAACCACCATGTATGATAGAAGGTACCTTGTTTTTGACCACATTTCCAACAGTTCAGGCTTAGATTTGGGTATATCTTCGCTGGTCTAGAGGGTGCCAAGTGCCAGCAATAGAACATTTTATACTGGTTCTCTTTGTACTTTGCCGATTTAGTTATTTTATAATTTCTATTCCAAATTTTCCCCCAATCCTCCAACTCAATACTATGCCCGACATTTTTTTTACCATTGCTACCATAACTCCCTTCACTGTATCTTCAGCGCTATCAAATTCTAATAAGTAGTTATAAATTTTTGTTATCAATTTTTCATCTGGGCCAGTCAATAATTTGTCCAATTTTTGCAGCGCCATTTCAGTTCCATACTCATCTTTGTCTTTTTTGTACCTTGATTGAAGTTGCAAGTAAGGCCACCAATCTTTGATTACTGTATGCCCTATTCTTCCAATTCCTGCCTATTTTTTAGGTTTCCTTGGCTGTCTAGAATTTTCATTGTACTTGACCATTTTACCTCTATCCAGAGTGTTAGGGTGAATCATCGCTTCCATTGTCGATAACCAACTGGGGATTTTCATATAATGCTTTCTCTTGGTCTCTTGCCATATTTGCATCAGAGCTTCCCTTACTTTATGTCTAAAAAAATATAAATGAGATTTATTCTCCTTGTCCCATAAGAAGGTATGCCATCCTTTCTGTAGGTCATGTCCTTCCAGTGTAAGTAGTCTTCTATTTCTCAGGTTAATCCACTCCCTGACCCATACTGAAGTTGCTGCTTTATAGTAAAGTCACCAATCTGGAACCCCTAAGCCACCTCTGATTCTACTATCTTGGAGATCTGTTAATTTTATTCTTACTTTCTTACCTGCCCATATAAACTTTGTTGTAATTCTATTCAAATCTGTAAAGAATTTCTTATCCAATTTTATAGATATAGTTTGAAAAAGGTAGAGCAATTTCGGCAAAACATTCATCTTGATGGTTGCAATTTGACCTAGTACAGATAGCTGTAATGTCCCCCATCTTTCCAAATCCAATTTTATTTGTTGTATTAATTTCACATAGTTATGTTCTTTAATCGAGGAACACCTCGCTGTCAGCCAAATTTCTAAGTATTTAATTTTTTTTGTACTCTGTAGTCCCAATTCTCTAATTCTCTTTTCTGTTTTAATGCTACATTTTTAACTATCATTTTTCTTTTTGCTTTATTAATTTTAAGGCCCGATACGTCTCCATATTTCTCTATTTCCCCTATTAAAATAGGTCCTGTCTCCCTTGGGTCCTCAATGAAAAAATACCAGGTTGTCTGCAAATGCCTGTATTTTATACTCTTCCTTTCTAATTTTGGTTCCTTTAATCTCTGAGTTTGTTCTAATTTCCGTTAATAACGACTCTAATGTCAAAATGACGAGCGGAGGTG
Organism: Ptyas mucosa; assembly: GCA_012654045.1. Taxonomy (NCBI): domain Eukaryota; kingdom Metazoa; phylum Chordata; class Lepidosauria; order Squamata; family Colubridae; genus Ptyas; species Ptyas mucosa. The sequence continues at coordinate 11,437,408 of WNWU01000033.1, read as the reverse complement.
ACAGTGGGCATCCCTGGCGGACTCCTTTCGTTATTTCAAATGGTCTTGTAATATCTCCCTTTATTATAATACTTACTTTTTGGGAAGAATATACTGCTTCAATCATTTGTTCAAATTTATCTCCAAATTTCATTTTTCTAATTTGTCGAATCATGTATTGCCAATTTAAATTATCGAATGCTTTCTGAGCATCCAGAAAAACAAGTGCTACTTGTTTCTCTGGATGGACTTCATAATATTCTAATATGTTCAATACCGTTCTTCTATTATTTCTAATTTGTCTCAATGGGAGAAAACCATTTTGGACAGGGTGATTAATCTCATTTAATATTTTTTTAATCCTTCCTGCTATAATAGTCATGAAAATTTTATAATCAAAAGTGAAATTGGCCTATAATTTTGGATTTGCTTTGCTTCAGTACCTTCTTTCATAATCACCGTGATGTATGCTTCCCTCCACGAAATGGGCATTTTTTCTTCCAACAAAACCTTATTATACAATTCTAAAAGTATTGGATCTATTAGTTCTCCCATGTTTTTATAAAATTCTCCTGGCAGACTATCTGGTACACACATGAAGTGTTAATAGCACTTTGTAATGCCTTGGTAAGACCACAGTTGGAATATTGCATCCAGTTTGGATTGCCACAATATTTTAAAAAAATTGAGACTCTAGAATAGTATACAGAAGAACAACAAAGAATATTAGGGACTGGAGACTAAATCATATGAAGAACAATTTCAGGAATTCGGTATGTCTAGTTTAATAAAAAGGAGGACTAGGGGTCACATAATAGCAGTGCCAACAGCCAGCAGAAGTAGCCTGCAGTACTGCATTTTAACCACTGTGCCACCATGGCTCATAATGAATGCAGTGTTATTAAGCAAACCCATTGTAATCTTTGGGCGGTATTTGCCAGTCACGTGACTGCAGGATTCTGCAAGTGGCCTCGCGTTACGGGGAGATGGGCGTCATAAAAATTTAATAAATAAATAAAGAACATTTTAAAAAAATAAAAAATAAATGAAAGCCAATGCAATCTTGTGCTTGCCGAGAGAGGCAGCCATCAGAAATCATAGGTAGCCCTGGAGATGTCTGTCGTAAATTCAAGCAGTTCCTAAGCGACCAGTCGTATGTTGAGAATTAACTGTTTGTTGAAACATCTAAGGAAAGGCCAAAACTTTGTTTTTAAATGAACTTTGGGGTGGAGGTAACAAAACATGAAATAAATCCTGTGAGTTTACACAGCTGCCTTCTAAGTACATCTAATTTTGGAAAAATATTAGAATCAAAATGGTAAATTCTATATTTTCATTATGCATTAGCTCCATCTATTGTCTTTTCAAGCTGCATATAAAAAATACAAAACAAAACTTGTAAGAACTTTCAACAGAAAGATCAGATGTGCATTTATTTTGACAACTACCTGAGAAAAACAGAGGATATAACTTTCTAATAATGCAGTGGTGAAATCCAAATTTTTTAACTACCGGTTCTGTGGGCATGGCTTGATGGGCGTGGTGTGGCTTGGTGGGTGTGGCTTGGTGGGCGTGGCAGGGGAAGGATACTGCAAAATCCCCATTCCCTCCCCACTCCTGGGGAAGGATATTGCAAAATCCCCATTCCCTCCCCACTCCTGGGGGAAGGATATTGCAAAATCTCCATTCCCACCCCACTCTGGGGCCAGTCAGAAGTAGTATTTGCCGGTTCTCCAAACTGCTCAAAATTTCTGCTACCGCTTCTCCAGAACCTGTCAGAACCTGCTGGATTTCACCCCTGTAATAATGAACCAATACTGTAAAAGACTTGAATGAAATTGTACTCCCAACACATTTGGAAGTATCAATGCCTCTCTGCCTAGTACCGTATTTTTCGGAGTATAAGACGCACCGGAGTATAAGACGCACCTACCTTTTTTGGTGAGGAAAAGAAGAAAAAGAAATCTGCCTCTGCCTCTGAGCAATTTTGCCTCCTTCCCAGCAAACAGCCAACAGCCTGCTTTACTTTCATTTTTGTTTTCAGCATAGCTTGATTAGCACAAGGGGAAAAAAATCTGCTCCAGCAATTTACCTCTTTGCAGCAAGCAGCAGAGCCCTGCCTCAGAGCAAATCAGCTGAAAGTTGGGAGGCCGATCCAATCAACTTGTGCTGTGCTAAAGCTGAAAGGAGCTGTTTTTTCTTGCTGTTTGCTTGCAAGGAGGTAACTGCTGTGAGGCAGAGCCAAAGGGTGGAGGCCAGTGGATGGACGGACTACATTCAGTGTGTAAGACACACCTAAATTTTCACCCCCTTTTAGGGGGGAAAAAGGTGTGTCTTATACTCTGAAAAATACGGTAAGTAATGAACAGGAATAGATACAGAAGTACAGAAAAGAAGAGGGTAAATTCACTTCCATTCAACAGCCAATCAACACAACACACTAGCCCCAGATTTACAAACTGCAATTGCTGCATTCACTTAAAGCAGGGGTCTCCAACCTTGGCAACTTTAAGCCTGGAGGACTTCAACTCCCAGAATTCCCCAGCCAGCCAGCTTTGCTTTAAGCCAGGCTTAAAGTTGCCAAGGTTGGAGACCCCTGACCTAAAGTGCTATGCCAAATAAATTATGGATTAACACAGTGGCCTGGCTCCTACAACATACTAAGACCACGGCTGCATTCTCACATTTAAATTAATCAGAATAGAGCTGGAAGGGACCTTGGGAGGTCTTCTAGTCCAACCCCCCCCCCCAAAGACCTTATGCAATTTGGGACAAGCGGCTGTCCAGCCTCTTTCTTTTTCTTTCTTATTGATTGATTAGTTCAATTTATATGCCGCCCTTCTCTGGAGATTCAGGGCGGCTTACAATGCATTAAGCAATAGCCTTCGTACTTTTGTATATTTTATACAAAGTCAGCTTATTGCCCCCACAAACCGGGTCCTCATTTTACCCATCTTAGAAAGGATGGAAGGCTGAGTCAACCTTGAGCCTGGTGAAATTCGAACTGGCAGTAATTGCAGGCAGCTGGTGTTAGTACTTAACAGTACTTAGTCTGCTGCGCCACCAAGGCTTCTTAAAGGCCTCCAGTTACAACCCCCCCCCCCTTTCTTTCCTGCGATTTCTGCTAGGAAAACGGGCAGAATGCATGATTAATATTTACAGGGAGAAGGGTCAATTAATTTTATAAATGGGATACTTTATTTTACGGGCCATTACTTTTCATCATCATTAGTTTTAATTAGTTACTTACCTAAATTAAAACCGATTCTACTTAGCCTAGTCTAGCGTGGTTGCGTGAATTCAGCGAGGCTTGCAAAACAGGCAGTTCTGAACCTGTGACTAATCTAAACTGAAATCTCCCCATCTCAAAATTGCTGAGGTTGAGAAATACCATCCTTCACCGGACTTTCTCCTCCTCTTTGAACTTCAGCCTCCCTTCAAGGCCCCGCATGCGGACCGACTCTATCGCGTCGAACGGGAGCCGGCGATAGAGGGTCACACACAGCCCCAAAGCGCCGCGCCTCTTTGTCCCGCTGCTCCTCCTTCTCCTTCTCCTCCGGAACTTTTAGTCTCACGCCTCTTTCGGGGCCAGCAGCCGGGGAAGGATTTGAGCGCCGGACTAGGCGGAAGTGAGCCGAGCCGGGCCCGTGATTCCAGTTCAGGGTGGTGGTGGGTGGGGGGACGAACAAGACTAGGGCACGCCGGAGGGAATCGGGGCTGGTTCCCTTCCCTTTCGTGGCCCTTCCGTGCCCTCCCAGCGGCGGGGAGGAGGAGGAGGAGGAAGAGAGCAGCCGCAAAGCCGCCCGCGGGAAACCTTGCAGGGCTTCCCTTGTGGGTGGAGTGGAGGCGGGGAGGCTGCTTGCAGGGAGACTAACACGGGGAGGCTCCGCGGGCTGCTCCCGGGGGCGTCTGGGTGGGGAGGGGAGCAGTTTCCCTTAGTCCGGCGGAGGGGCTGAAGAACCGCATGGGGAACCCTTGCAGGGAAAGACCCCGCGGGAAGCCCTTTGCAGCGGCCGCTCCAGCACACCGGGTGCCCCTTTAAAGCTGCCCTGGTGGTGGGGGGGATCCCTTGGGGTTAAGCCTGAGTGTGTGTGTGTGGGGGGTCTCCTGCAGGCTCTCAGCGAAGCGAGCGAGCGGGGGTGGGGGGGTCCTAGAAGGACCTCTAGGAAACTTTCAGGCATGGCCACCCGGCGTTTAACAGACGCGTACTTGTTGTTGCGGAACAACGCCATCCAAAGCCGGCAGCTGCTGGCCGAGCAAGTGAGTAGTTACAGCTCCTCCAGTCCTCTGACTTCACGTAGCATGGCTGCTGCGGTGAGTCTCCCTTCATCCTACTGTATCCCACATGACGCTTGTTTGTGTGCCCACAACCGCTTAAGATAGCGAGCATGTCTTTTCGGGTTTCCCCCCCTCCGCCCCCCCCTTTTTTTCTCCCCCTGTTCTTGAGTCCTCTCCGCTGTTCTCCAATCTTATGAGATCTGGGTTGACCTAAGGGGTTGATTATTTTATGCTAGGCAGCCCTAGTAACAGTGGTGGGATTCAAGTAATTTAACAACCGGTTCTCTGCCCTAATGATTTCTTCCAACAACCAGTTTGCCAAACTGCTCAGAAAGTTAACAACCGGTTCTCCCGAAGTGGTGCAAACTGGCTGAATCCCACCACTCTGTCTAGTAAGCATATCCGTACATGTGGACTTAACTATAAACGCACCTGGGTCGGCTGCTTGTGTGACACAGAATGCTGGGTTAGATGAGCCTGATACAGCAAAGTATCTTATTTTCATAGTGTGGGGCTACCAGTCTGGCTCAGTCTGGGCAAAGAAGGTTGGACTGATTCATGGATGTTACTGGGATCAATGGCTGGGTTATGCCAGCATATTGAAGGCTGTCTACTAGGAGATCAGAGGGCATCCTTAGGCAGATGGTTGCCCCCCCCACCCCACCCCCAGAACACTGCTAAACTTACATGGGTCAGGGAGCCAATCCAGCAGGGCACTAATTAACTTTTTATGTTTTTTATTGTACTCCGCAATTCCATAATAAATCTAATGCTAGGCTTTTTCTAAAGGTGGATCATTCTATACATTTGTTGTGAAAAACATGGTATGTCACTTTTGGTTTTTAACCAGTTAAGGATAATAACAAAGTGACCAGAAATAGAAGCTGTCTTTATTGCTTGGGAAGTAAATTCCCCAATATTTAATTCATTTTGTTGGGTTGGCTTTTTATTTTGATTTTTTTTGGATGATGGAATATTTATTTCTTCTCCATTTTCTAATCAATAGTGCAGGTAGAATACTTATTTTATAATGCAAAATGATCGATCTTTATTCATTCCGTCAACTGAAACTGCTTATGGCTAGGTATTGGTAGAGCTTAGAAACTGTGAGAGTTGAAATAGACTTGCCTGGCTGATTTCTTTTTCTTTTGATTTGCCAAGTCCACCTGGCAAGGACATCTGATATTCATTTTTCTTTTTTTCTTGAACACACTCAGAAAAACTCAGGGTTTTTTTTAACAAGCATTTTTATGCAATATTTTTATGAGGTGCAGTAAAAAAATAAAAGTAGTGAATACTTGTCACTATGATTGGAAATATTTGTGTGGACCTAGGCTGTCTTTCGTTGTGTTTGAAATGCCTTTTATAATTATATAGGTAGACATAAAGGTGAAGTTAAAATTAATGTAGCCCTGAACTTTCTCATTCCATCTTTAACTAATTAATTTCTCTTGAACTAGCTTCTTGGCAGTATGAAATAGCCTGTTTCAATATCAAAACAGAATGTGTTGAGGTCAGGAGATTTCTTTTAAAGTTGGAATACCCTGTTTCAAATGCCTAATGTTGCTGGGCACAACTATTTAGAGTCCATAATGGGGTATTTCAGGCTCAGAGTAATATTAACACAATATATTTTGAATACCTTCCCAAAAGCTTTTATGTAGTATTAAACACAGAAAGTTGATGTTGCAAAGTTAGCAATAATTCATATGGTTCTATTGATATAGTGCTGATAGAACCACATTTTTCTTGAGAGTGGATGTATGAAAGTAATTTATAGCTGAGGTACAGACTACGGATTGTTAGAAAATTACCTAATTTATCTTCAAATGTTTTTGAATTAGACTAAAGAAGGGGTTCTCAAATTCTTTAGCTCATTGACCCCTCCATGAGGTTTCAGATTGTTTATTGACACCCCCCAAAAAACATTTATATTTGAAAATTTAATAAATACTATTTTAACCTTTACCTCTTTTTACCTTTCCTATGAATAACATCAATCCCTTGAATAGTCCCATCAGCCTTTGGGGTTGATATTGACCACTTTGGGAAATCGTGAACTAGGGGAATGTTTATATTGGGGTCCCCAAACTTGGCAGCTTTAAGACAGGAGACCCCTGTCTTAGAGTGCTTGGACCAGAGGTCTTCAAACATGGCAGCTTTAAGACTTGTGGACTTTAACTCCCAGAATTCTCCAGCCAGAGAATTCCACAAGTCTTAAAGCTGCCAAGTTTGAAGACCTCTGCTTTATATGCAATGGATCTGCTAATAGAAGCAGTATCAGTTGAATACAAGTGGTCCTCCACTTACGACCCTAATGGAGCCCAGAATTTCTATCATAAGTCACAACAGTCATAAGCTGAGGCACTCATGGGACCAAGCCTGAGTTTACAACTGCAATTTTAATAAAATAATCCACCATTTTCCTCCCCAGCAGTTAACTGGCAGGATATATCAATTTTCTAATTGACTTGTCTTTTAGCTGGCAGTATGAAAATCTGAGAGGTTTAAGTAGATCCATTATCCAGGCCTCCCTCCTTAAGGGGCTGGTTCCTGCCGTGTACATTCAGAATAGTTATTGCTATTTTGATCTTGTAGTATTCCCAGAATTACTCCTCAAGGTGATAAGAGTTGAAATGACTGAAAATAAAGTCACTATGGAGTTCACAGCAGTTTTAAAATGCTAGAGAAGAGCATAATCAATTAAGGAAGACTATAAAACAATAATCAGTTTAATGTAAAAGGCATGCCAGATTGCCTTTTGACGTGGACTGTGCTCTGTGGGTGTGATCAAAGGAAGCCGTTGAAGCCATCCGGTTGCTAGAAGAAATAGCTGAATAATCGTAATAGATTACATTTATAGACCTTTACAGCACTGAAACAAAAGGACTTTAAGCAGACAGGCATATTGGTGTTAAAGAAAGGCAGACAGGTATCTGTGCAGAATAGAGCAGCATTCTTGGTGGCAAAAATTATTGGAATGAACTAAATTGTTAATAGAAAGTAGGATGGACAACTATACCGAAAGGCTTTATATGTCATCTATCGTTGTTGTTCCAACACTAATGAAAGCCAGATTAAGTCTCCATAAGAAGCCCTTAGTATGGCATCCATTTCCATCTACATGAAGAAATCATATCTGTCATGTGCTTTCTTTTTACTTTTTAAACTGGCCTAGTGTCAGTGTCTCTTCCACCCCCCACCCCGCAGTTACATCACCTCTACATGTTGTGCCTTATTTCTCATTTCCTTTTTTGACCTGCTAGAAAGGATAACCGGAGCTCCATTCGTTTAAACAGGCAAAAAACCCCATAAGACTAAATTAGGGATGGAAGTTAAGACAAGACAGCAAAATTGTAGGAACAAAAGTATCCTCAAGAATTCATCCAGTCCTGCTAATTGGGAAATCCATCAGTGCAATTCTCTGTGTAGAGAAGCCTTTTTCTTAAAAATAGGAACAGCGTTGACCTGTGAGGATTCTTTTGGCTTCAGCTTGGCCACATTTGATTCTGCAGCGAATCCAATTTCGAGATTGGTTAATGAATGTTGCCCATACAGACTTTCTATAATGATAATGAACGATCTGCATGTAATCTTTGACTTTTTTCCCTGTTTCATTACAACGCCATATGTACATAAGCCAATGGATTCTTTTTAGACATCTCATGGCTACATAGTGTAAATCTTAAATGTAAGATCCCCTATTTATTGTTTTAATGTTTATGGTGCATTTTAATTGAATGTTTGTAAGCCACCCTAGAATCGCTTTGGCAAGTGAGCAGTGTATCAGTTTGGTAAATAAATACCCTGTTTCCCCCAAAATAAGACCCAACCAGAAAATAAGTCCTAGCATGATTTTTCAGGATGCTCATAATATAAGCCCTACCCCCAAAATAAGCCCCAGTTAAGATTGTCAGCCAGATGGGTGCATTTAGTACCGTATTTTCCCCCAAAATAAGATGTAACCAGAAAATAAGCCCTAATGCATCTTTTGGAACAAAAATTAATACAAGACCCGGTCTTATTTTCGGGGAAACACAGTAGTTGTATTATTTTCAAGTGTCATGTAACTGACTTAAGTTGGAATCAGATTCTCTAAACTAGGATTCAGTGAACAAGTTTGGATTGAATGATTGCTTTTAATGGGTAGGTTAAATAGGTCTGGTTCCACTATCATATTAAGAATTAGCAATTTATACTGTTTGTGAGAGTCTGCCTTGGTTTTCTTTTTATTTCCTTAATGAACTTTTTAAAAAGTTTGTAATGTAAAGCTCCTAAAATGTGCATTTCTTTACAGATCAAGAACATGATTAGAAATATATTGAAAGGAAAAAATACAATATGCAGCTATTCCCCAAGGCCGAATGCCAAATCCAACTGAAAACTGATACTGCTTTAAAAGACTGCTTTGTTTTCTGTGATAATCTGCCAATGTTGATCAATAAAATACTTGCATTCCTTCAACTGACTGTACCCTGTGCTCTGTCCTATTCTTTTTGTTTCCCTCTCTTAAAATTTTTTGCTGTCTCTATATGGATGGGCTGATGTGATCCACAAACCATCTCAGGAGCTGGATGAGGTATAGTGCTGTTTGTCTAATCTGTTCTTTCAAATAAATTGTCGTTCAAAGTTGGCTTGTTCTGGCAAGGTTAACTACTGCATTTAATTTAGGGTTATTCCTCCTGGGGGTTTTCCAAAGAGAAACCAGAAGACTGATTTACAAATTGTCCTCCGGAATTTGTCTCTGGTTTACTTCATTTCCTCACTTACGGTAATATGCATGGATATCGAAGTGGCCAGGATTTAAAATATTACTATTTAAACCAGGTATATTCAATCCATGGCCCACGGATCACATGGAGCCCTGGCAGCTAGGAATGTGGGCCCCACAAAATAATAATAATAATAATAATAATAATAATAATAATAATAATAATAATAATAATAATGTGATAGTAGTAGTAATAGTAATGATAATGATGATGATGCCAGATACCTAGGATGCTGGCAGCAACCCATATCAACTATCAGTGCCAGTCAATGATATTTGTGATACATTTTTAAATGTTCAGTTGACTTGAGTTTCATATTTAATGAATAAAAGAAATAATAATAAATATATATAATATCCAATAATACAATACAACTAGAAATACAATTCAAAATAACTGGACTATAGAATAACAGAGTTGGAAGGGACCTTGGAGGTCTTCTGGAAACCCTATACTATTTCAGACAAATGGTTGTCAGACAAATCTCTTCTTAAAAACTTCCAGTGTTGTAGCATTCATAACTTCTGGAGGCAAGTTGTTCCACATACTATATTATATATGCAGCCCAGACAATTCCTCTTCACTCAATGTGGCCCAGTCAATCCAAAAAGTTGGATAACCACTGTATTTTATCACAACGTCCTTCTCTGAAATACTGTAGCTCAGAGTGATTCGTGATTAATGCTATAGAGTGCGCTTTTTGTAGCGAATCTTACTGTTAGGCTTGCTAAACATATATAGCAGTCACAAATTAAAATGTCTAGTAGAAGAAAGTTCAGACTGGTTCAGTCTGGTTTTCTACGCTGATTTCCCAAAATTTACAGTGATCATCCTAAGCGCCTATACTCTCTAGCAAAGAATGTGCATTGCTTAACTAGCATGCTTGCTATTAACACGGTACATCTCTTAGTTCAGTTATGTGCTTACTTGCCTTCTACTCGGGAGATAATGTGATTTTGTTTTTCTCCTCATGAGAGTTGTGTGAAGCACTGTGTAGTCTTGAGTATTTCTACTTAGAGCAGGGGCCTCCAACCGTGGCAACTTTAAGACTTGTGGACTTCAAGTCCCAGAATTCCTTCGCTGGCTGAGGAATTCTGGGACTTGAAGTCCACAAGTCCTAAAGTTGCCAAGGTTGGAGACCCCTGTCTTAGAGTGCTTAGACCAGAGGTCTTTAAACATGGCAGCTTTAAGACTTGTGGACTTCAACTCCCAGAATTAAATTGAAGTCTGCTAAGCGTACTGTTCCACTCCAATGCCTTAATAGAAATATCAGAAATAACAGTTCTGTGGCTTCGTCCCAGGCGAAGAGAGAGCAAGGGCTGGGAATAATCCCTGCCCTCTGGGTAAGGCTCTACGCAAGGCCTGTGACTGCTCCCTGTGGGATACACCAGGAGACCAGCGCAACCTAGCTGGACCCTGCAATCCATATTTAAGAGTCCAGACCATTCTTCCCCAGGGCAGAAGTAGCTCAGTTATTATCAATTTTGCTGCTACCTTGCAATCCTGTCCCAAGTATGTAAAATGCCACCAGCACAGGAAGACGTGAACATTTGCTGTTTATCCAGGCATTTATATTTAGAAGAACAAAAACTGGAGCTGGTTGTTGCCCCCAAACATTTCCTTTTTACATTAGCTTCTAAAGCTCTGGATGTACAGAGCAGTGGTGGGATTCAGCCGGTTCGTACCATTTTGGGAGAACCGGTTGTTAACTTTCTGAGCAGTTTGGCACACTGGTTGTTGGAAGAAATCATTAGGGCAGAGAACCGGTTGTTAAAAATTACTTGAATCCCACCACTGGTACAGAGACACATTTTATTAGCTTAGCTTCAGCATGATTGCCATTTCCTTTTTCTAGAAAAGAACTAAAGCCTAAGAATACCGAAATGTCTTAACTGGCAAGTTTACTTGGAAACGAAAGAAACGCAGAGTTTGACTTCGCAGGAAGGTTTTTAGGTTTAAAATATATTGCTAGGAAGACGTGAGGGCCAGTTTTAAAAAGGGAGCTGCCACTGCAGATGATCCACCCTGTCTAATGTGGTGGATTGCTTTAAGAGTTCCTTAAGTGTAACCTTTTCTCAAACCAGGAGCTAACAAGGTCTGAACAAAAGAGGTGGTAAACTATAAATAATTTTAATATATCAAGCCTAGCATTTCCTTTAATTATAAAGCCAACTGTAGATTTTTATATAGCTTCCTGACAAAACAATACCCTTTCATGGGTTGTATTGTGAGAGGCGGCAAGCAGCTACTTTTTCTTAATAAGCAGACGTCGTCTGGATGTTAAGTGGAAGAACAGTGCCAATGTAGACCGGGATCCAGGGCTAGCTAAATTCTCAGACCTATAGATTAATTTGGAATGGATCCCCCCAAACCAACTCGCTCTATCCTGTTTTTTTCCACTAGCTCTTTTGGTTTTGGTTTCATTCACTCTGTGGCTTACTGTACACAGCCAGCTAAGTTGTTATTTATTAAACCATGACTTGTTAAATAAATTATATTAGGATGGTTTTGCCCAATGTGCTGAAACGTAACAATTTGCTAAATATACTGGCTGGATTCTTTCAACGTGCTATGCCAAACCACATTTTGGCTTAGTCCAATGTGTAAACCCAGTCTACTAGAAGTGCGCTTTTTAAGACCCTATCGTTCCAAAGTCTAAGAATGTTATATAAGATATGGAATTTGCTTCAAACTTAATCTTGGTTTAAGCCAGTATGAAGGTTATTTATACCTATCTATCTTCAAAGATCTTTTTGATGTCTTGACAATGGATAGACAACAAAGCTGGGACATAAAATGTTCTTTGGTCTTTGAAAAGAAAATAGTAAAATAAAGTTGTTCTTTTAATAGTTACCAGCTTGGCCCAAAATCATTTATCATGTATTAACCTCACTTCAATTGCATATAAAGCACATGTACGTTTGGAAAGTAATATAGAAAATAACAAAAGCTGAAATAATTTCATACTACCTATTTTCTTTTCTTTATAACTTCTTCAAGGGGTGCAAAACTAAATTTTGCTTTATCAAATTGCGGTGTGGGCCTTCTTTCCATGCACAAGGAAAAAGCCCTTCTTTTTCCTTGTGCATCTGTTTTTCTTGCCTAACTAGATTTACTTTTTCAAACTTGGCTTGTGTTTTAAGTAAAACTCTGCATTTATATACGGTGTGTTTAACATCAGTGTGAAATGAAGTTTGGCCTGGGAATTTGTTTTGTCAAACGGTATGAATGAGTCATAAATTGAAATATTTTAGGTATTATGTACAGAGCCATAGCCTTTCCCTTAAGCCTTAATGGTTTTCCTTTAAATCTGAGAGAACTTTGTACACCAGCTTTTCTATGATTTTCTGCCATAGAACCCCTGCAAATGGCAGAGTTCTGAAGAGAGGACACTGTATGCGTGTTTGTTTGTTTGCAAGTATGTTGCCCAAGTTTGTGGGTTCTTATAATTGTCTTACATGAGTATCTCAAGAATTACATTCAGCGCTCCTTTGCAAATCTAAATTAAAATGGAGTAATCTAACAAGGGTCAGACTTCATCACTTGTCTCTCATTACAGTTACAGAACCAGTTTGGTCTACTGGTTAAAGCACCAGACTAGAAACTGGGAGATTGTGAATTCTAATCCTTCCTTGGCCACCAAAGCCAGCTGGGTGACCTTGGGCCAGTCACTCTATCTTAGCCAAACCCACTACACAGAGTTGTTGGGGGAGAAAATAGGTGGAGGAAGCTGCATTGGATATGTTTGTTGCCTTGAGTTATTTGTCAAAATAAAAAAGGTGGGATATAAATAAATATATAACCAGATTTCTCACCAGAGAACCTTCGTTAGTGTCCAAGAAATCTCAAAGAGTTGTAAAGAATCAGAAAACCATTAGCTTGAGTCCTAAATGTTCAAATTATTTTCCTCTGAATCTGGAAGCTGTGTAATTTTGATTCACAACAGTCTAAACACATTTCTTCTATTTTTCTCCAGCTTGCAGATGATCGCATGGCACTGGTATCAGGTATCAGTTTAGATCCTGAAGCAGCTATCTGTGTATCTAAGAGGTTGTCTCCCAAGTGGATTGATGGTATAGAAGAAGTAAGTATATAAAGAATGTGATCACATATGCATACATTCTGGAAAAGCAGTAGTAAAAACAGGCACTATTTTGTTTACTCAAATTTTTATCTTCCGATGTTCAGGGCAGAATGTAAAATTAAAAAGTGGTGCTTAGAAGTTACAGTTCTAAAAATATTCAATAGGAATACATGCCTAACTAACTCCATGAAATGTAAATTTGCTTTTTACAATTTGTACAATTCTTTACAATATATTACAATATTTCAGGTTTTACGAGAGAGAGGGATGGGGGCATAGTATGGGAATACCGTGTTTTCCTGAAAATAAGACCCTGTTTTATATTTATTTGAACCCTGAAATAAGCGCTTGGCCTTATTGCCATCCACTCAAAAGCCCAATTGGGCTTCTTAAAATAAGGGGATGTCTTATTTTGGGGAAAACCGGGTATATGGTATTTTATTCTCCCATTTATAAAGGAGGAGGGTTTTGATATGGGAATCCATTTGATTTGCAAAGGTTCAAGTTGCTAGCATTAGCTGGAAGAGGAAATTCATAGGGTTGAAGGCAATAAGATGCCTAAGGAAATAGCTGGATTATATCTTGTTGATATTACGTTTTTTCCCATTATATGATCTTCCTTGATAGAGTTGTTAAGTGAATCCCTGCAATTGTTAAGTTAGTAACATGGTTATTAAATGACTCTGGTTTCCTCATTGATTTTGTTTGTGTCAGATGGTCGCAAAAGGTGATCACATGCTCACACTGCAGCTATCATAAATAAATGCTAGTTGCCAAGCGTCCAAATTTTGATCATGTGACCGTGGGGATGCTGCAATGATCATTAGTGTGCAAATAGTCATAATTAACTTTTTTCAGTGCCAGTGTCAGGGTTCCAAGTAACATACCCATAGCAAACAAAACTCTTGACGCAGGCAAGTTCCTCAAAGAATACGTTTATTGGATATGTCATATTGATACAAGCTGGTGAAAACCGACTCTGTATATTCAGAGGTGGGCTGCTGCTGGTTTGGACTGGTTTAGGCGAACCGGTAGTTCCAATCAGCGGCTTGGTCCCCCCCACCCGCCCACCCGCCCTGGCGCTATCCCGACCTATATAATCGCAGTTTTTTCGATGCGCCACGCTCACATTTTCAGTTCTAGGCAAACCGGTTGTTACAGTATGTGACGTCCACCTCTGTGAATAGTCCCGTGGTTTTCACCTGATTAAAAGTGAAAGTTTGTCACTTTCTCATAACAATGAGTCACATGGTCCAATCTAGGGGTGGGTTCTACTTACCTTTACTACCGGTTTGCAATGGGAGCACACACACGCACGCTTCTGCGCATGCGCAGATCGGCCATGATGATATCCGGGCAGTGGGCGGAGTCTCCCACCATTTTTACTACCAGTTCTTAAGAACCGGACCGAACCAGGAGCAACCCACCACTGGTCCAATCAGGACGCTGTCCAGTTGCTAGGTGACTCCAGTTCCCTCCTTCCGAGTACCTGCAGGAATATCCTTGGTTCCCACAAGAAAGCATTTTGGTTTGGCTACCACACCCCAACTATCTCTATTCCCACCTCCCTGTCCCTCTTCTCCAGTATGTCAGCACTGAAGTCTCAAAATAGCCACAGGCCAGCTTCAGGGTTGACAGCCACTGTAACTTCAAATAGTCACTAAATGAATAGTTGTAAGTCAAGAACAACCTGTATTTCATTGGTCTAGTTTTGACGGAATTCAGTTTCTTGGTCAAGACGGTGAGAGATCAATCATTTCAGAAGTGATCTGAACCCAAAATATGCTGGCTTTCCTCCCCGCCCTCCCCTACCCCCAGTGGATCCAGCCCTAAGTCTGAAAAGGGTAAAAAGATTCCACTTCTGTGTATATAGCTGAAATTGAGTAGCATTTTTCTATTAAAAAGCCAATGTGATCTTTTAAAAATATAACCAAGTGGTGTTTTTTTTAAAAAAAACTTTACTATTGTGTGGAATGTTTTCTTCACTTAAGTTTCTTTGTTTCTAATTTTGCCCTTATTTTTTTCAAATTTCGTTTTAAGATTCAGTATGAGATATCCAGGATAAAACAGAAGATGAAAGAACTAGCCAGTTTGCATGACAAGCATTTAAACAGACCGACTTTGGATGATAGCAGCGAGGAAGAGCATGCAATAGAAATAACCACTCAAGAAATTACACAGGTGCCACTGCGGTTCTCTTTACAAAATAGAATTGGGTATTACCAAATGCAGATTTGTGAGTAAGTTGCCCTAATGCCCCCTTGGATAGAGGGAAAAATCCAGCAGTCAGAAGTCAATTTTGTTTGACTTCTTGAACAAAAAAATTTAAAAATGGCAATATTGCACTGATATATGAATGAATATATAATATTTGTAAAATATAAAATATAATAAAAAATACAATATATAATAAATGACATATGAATAAAAGGGACGCGGTGGCTCAATGGCTAAGACGCTGAGCTTGTCAATTCAAAGGTCGGCAGTTCAGTGGTTCGAATCCCGAGTGCTGCATAACAGGATGAGCTCCTGTTAGTTGTCCCAGCTTCTGCCAACCTAGCAGTTTGAAAGCACGTGAAAAACGCAAGTAGAAAAATAGGGACCACCTTTGGTGGGAAGGTAACAGTGTTCCGTGCGCCTTTGGAGTTTAGTCATGCTGGCCACATGACCACGGAGACGTCTTCGGACAGCGCTGGCTCTTCGGCTTTGAAACGGAGATGAGCACCACCCCCTAGAGTCGGGAACAACTAGCACATATGTGCAAGGGGAATGTTACCTTTACCTTTTATGGATACATATGTAATTTTAAAAAGGAAAATGCAAAGATTTTAAACATCCGCAGTTAAGAATTCCAACCAAAACGCATTTGTGTAGATTAATGGTAATGGAAAAAATGTTATTACCATTTTAAACAATGGAGACCTGATTTGAATAAAACAGTACTTAAGATTCTATGTTATAGATTTAATTGTTCAGCTGTTGCAACTTCACATAATTTAAATACCACTGATGCAAATAAAGATTTATTTCAATTTAACAACTTTTTGCAACAATCTAACACTTGTAGAAGAAATGTTTGGGTTGCCTGGTATATAAGTCTTGGGAAAAAGAATACTTTCCCACTTTTCTTGAAAAAAATCAAAAGCTCTCTGCCAGCAAAGATAATAGAATTTGGTTAGAAACCCTCCGACACTAAATCTACCTGATTTCTTGGACTCTTTTGCTGGGCTGGTGTTGGAGATCCCATAGTTACTTGTCCTTGGCGATTTCAGTTTCCCACCATGTGACAAGGAGTCTGGGATTTCTCAAGCCATGACATTCATCACTCCAGAGCAACCATGGACTAATTCCAGGTCATTGACAGTCCAGCAAAATTGGAGATTGCACATTGCACCTGAATTTTTTACTTGGGGCAAATGTGGCATGATCTGATTTTAGAGGATATTACCATCCATCCATTGGCCTGGTCAAATCACTTTCTTTTTGCTTCTTGACTTGCTGGGGTGATCCCCCATTGGTTCAAGATGGATCATGTTCTGCTGGGGAGGAATAAGACCTAACAACTTCTATTGAACCCTTATGAGGATTAGTTTTGCTAATAGAGCTGAGGTGGCGCAGTGGTTAGAGTGCAGTACTCCTGGCTACTTCAGCTGACTGCTAGCTGCAGTTTGGCAGTTCAAATCTCATCAGTTCAAGGTTGACTCGCCTATCATCCTTCTGAGGTAGGTAAAATGAGGACCCAGATTGTTGGGGGAAATATGCTGACTCTGCAAACCGCTTAGAGAGGGCTGTAAAAGCACTACGAAGCAGTATATAAGTCTAAGTGCTATTGCTATTGCTACAGCATCTTTCTGGCAGATAAAGTCACTCAGATCTACTCCCAGTTGAAATCCAGTGGGCAGGTCCTGTTGAGATGCCTGAAGCGGAGTCTTGCAGTTATCTGGGGCAGGTTTGAAACTGTGACACATGAATAAGTGGACACAATTCTCCAGCTACCTGTATGCTAGATCCAGGTCCCTCCTGATTGGTCAAATCTTCATGGGAGTTGATCTTTGACTTTGAAGTTGTTTCCTGGGTTTTGAAAGAGGTAAGGGTATACCAGCTCTTCAAGAGATCATTGTTGGACCCAGTGATTCTGGACAATCGTCATCCAGTCTCCATCCTTCCCTTTGAGGACAAGGTTGTTGAATGGAATCTGGTTCCTGCACTATTTCGAAACTTTTAAAAGAGCCTGACTAACTGTACGTAGGCTCCTTATTATACCTCAGTCTGGATTTTTTTTCCCATAAAGGTCAACAGCTCCTTTTGCTTTTTATCAAAGAAATAAATATTACCAATAGCTTCAGTTATGGCGATGAGCTATATGTATATTCTCAACTCTGAGATGCATATATTCTCTTTCAGTTGGCTTCAGTTATTCTCTGCACAGTGTAAATCACCAGAAACTCAGCACAAAAAATTACTGTGAGTTTCCATTAAGTAAGCCTTTAAGACAGGGGTCTCCAATCTTGGCAACTTTAAGACTTGTGGACTTCAACTCCCAGAATTCCTCAGCCAACAAAGCTGGCTGAGGAATTCTGGGAGTTGAAGTCCATAAGTCGTCAAGTTGCCAAGATTGGAGACCCCTTGGAGACCCCTGCTTTAGGACATAGTTGAATGTCTTAGAGCTCTAGAGGATAACTTTACTTCAGTTTAAAAAAATAGTTTCTGAGGCATTTGTTGTTGTTAATTGAACTAGGAATGCTTGCTCCTGTTTCTCTATAAAAACAATTTGTCTGCTCTCTCTCTCTCTCTCTCTCTCTCTCTCTCTCTCTCTCTCTGTCCTCCCCAGCTATTTCACAGATGTCAGAGAGCAGTCCAGGGTTTGCACAGCAAGACTCGGAGCTGTACGGACCAAGAATGCCGGCTTCTGAAGAACGTTGTGTGTTCCTTAGCTCAGTCTCTGCAGGACCTCTCCACAAGCTTTAGGCACGGGCAGTCTGACTATCTCAAACGTAAGCCATGGACCATTTGCGGCCTTTTACAACAGGGCATCTTCCCTCCGTGACAGAATTCTTAGTGGCAATAATCTTCTTGTTCTTACAGGCATGAAAAATCGAGAAGAAAGATCCAAGCATTTCTTTGACACCTCAGTCTCTCTCATGGATGACGGGGAGGATACGACACTGTATGACAGGGTAGGTACTAAATTGTCAACTGGATTGTTTTTATGTAAAAGTACAAAGCATCTGGGGTTCATTTGCCTGCTGTGAAGAACTTGAAAGCAATGATTGCATGCATTAGTTAAAGATGAGCGACTCTCTTTTGTATAAAGGTGCAAGTTTCTCAGAAGAGACAAACTTTTGAAAACTGCACACTATTTGCTGGCATGCCAAAGAATCAAAAGTATTACCACCACCCCCTTTTCTCTCTCTCTCTCTCTCTCTCTCATTCCCTTTCTGATGTATTTTCTCTATTTCTGATTACCCAGCAGGTTGTAAGGGAAATGAAAAATCACTCTTGCAGGAGGGCTTTAGAATTAAGCTGAGAGTCCCATATTATCCTCTGTCTTAAGGCTGACTACCTGCTGTTTAAAAAATTGGTCTCTAGGATATCTGCCACAAATCATCCTCACAGTTGCTAGGAAGAATTGGATTGCTTATAAACTGATTCATTGGAACTCTCAAAGGGTGCAGCTGGGCTCAGAATTATGCCACAATTATAGTGCTTATCTTTTTAAAAGAGAACTTTTAAGACAAAGATTAAAGAGATTGCAGAGGGGGAAAATACAGAACAGAATAGAATAGAATATTTTATTGGCCAAGTGTGATTGGACACTCGAGATTTGTCTTTGGCGCATATGCTCTCAGTGTACATAAAAGAAAAGATACATTGATCAAAAATCATAAGGTACAACACTTAATGACAGTCAATATAAATCGTAAGGATACAAGCAACAAAGTTACAATCATACAGTCATAAGTGGGAGGAGATGGGTGGTGGGAACAATGAGAAGATTAATAGTAGTGCAGATCTAGTAAATAATTTGACAGTGTTGAGGGAATGATTTGTTTAGCAGAGTGATGGCGTTCAGGAAAAAACTGTTCTTGTATCTAGTTGTTCTGGTGTGCAGTGCTCTATAGGGTTGTTTTGAGGGTAGGAGTTGAAACAGTTTATGTCCAGGATGCGAGGGGTCTGTAAATATTTTCACAGCCCTCTTTTTGACTCGTGCAGTATACAGGTCCTTAATGGATGGCAGGTTGATAGCAATTGTTTTTTTCTGCAGGAGGATATTATATTTGAATGGGAAGCTATAAGTCTCCCGTTTGGTTTGAAAACCTTTTGGGGTTTGTCAATGCATTTTGAATGGTACAATATTTAACTATTTACAGTCTGACATTTTTGTTTTTATTTTAATAAGGGTTTTACAGATGACCAGTTAGTATTAGTGGAACAAAACACTATGTTGGTGGAAGAGCGGGAACGAGAAATTCGACAAATTATACAGTCCATTACTGATCTTAATGAAATTTTCAGGGATTTAGGAGCAATGGTAGTTGAACAGGTAAGTGGCTCCTTGACATCAATGCTATTTGCATCTTATAAGATCTTGATTTAGAAGATTATATGTCTTCCTGGAGTTCACCTGAAGAAAAGCAGGATGTAAACATAATAAAAAATCAGGTGGATTGGCCCTAATCACATTGAAGTAGCATCGTTGGAAAAAATGGTCTATTAGATCTGATCATTTCACTTTGGCTTACCAACTGAGGGTAATTCTGAAACTAGTCCTAACCTAATTAAAATTAATCATTTTACTTTGTATTTCTGTTTGCTTGATTAGGAATGATTCAAACATTGTCAGAAATCCTGAGTTTTGCTAAGTATCTTGTCTGTACCTTTGTACCAACTCTATGAATACGCTTACAAAGCGTGCTGATGGAATCCTATGCATTTGGAGGCTATAGCAGGTGCAGAGTGCAGCAGTGTGGACAGTTTTGGGTGGCCCAAGAATGGCCCATATAACACCATTGGTCCATGAGCTGCATTGGCTGCTGGTTTGCTTCCAGGTGCAATTCAAGGTGTTGGTAATCACATGACATGGGTCCATGCTACTTGTAGGACCACTTCATCACACTGGTACCACTGATAGATACCATAGTTAGTTAGTTAGTTAGTTAGGTAGGTAGGTGGGTGGATGGATGGATCGATGGATGGATCGATGGATGGACAGACGATAGACAGACAGACAGATGATAGGCAGGCAGGCAGGCAGGCAGGCAGATTGATCCTCAAGTGGGAGGGAGTCATTTGGATCATCAGAAAGGTTGTGACATGGGGCAAAACTCACTTAACAACTGTCTCACTTAGCAACAGAAATTTCGGGCTTAACTGTGATTGTTAGTCACAATTGTATGTGTACATACAAGAAGCAAGACAAGGATAAATTGTCTGCCTTTGGTTCTTCAATCCATTTCTACACTGAAATATAGAATATTCAATATTTCTATATTGGGGTGTGTGTGTGTGTGTGTAAATATATATACATGCACAGACACATACATTGTTAGAGGTGTAGAGGGAAGGGTCACCAAATATTCCACTGATTTTTGTACATGCTTTATTTTCATATGCTGGTTTAGCATCATATGGTGGTTTTTCAGCATTCAGTAGCCCAGGGGTGGACAAATGTGGCTCTTTTACAACCTGTGGACTTCAACTC
>WNWU01000033.1:11392194-11410706 GCA_012654045.1 Ptyas mucosa | reverse complement strand
GAAGTCCACCCATCTTCAAGCTACCAAGGTTGAGAAACACTGCTCTAGAGCACATTCTCCTTTGCCAGGAGTTTCTCCTATCTGTGGATTTTCTAGCTGGATCAGACCTCAAGTTAAATCTATTGTTTCAACAGGCTGGGCTGGCTTAGAAAATGAATTTTAATTGGGTGTTTGTAGTTTTTTAATAGAAGGGCCACATTTTTAATATATTTTAAAACTGTTTTTAAATTTTACGGGTATATATTGTTTTAGTATGGCTGTACCACCGCCCTGGTCCTTCGGGAGAAGGGCGGTATAAAAATTTAAATAAATAAATAAATAAATAAATATAAATAAAGTAAGTAAGTAAGTAAATCTATCTATCATCTATCTATCATCTATCAATCTCTCTCTCTCTCTCTCTCTCTCTCCCTACCTACCGACCTACCTGCCTATCATCTTTCTATCTCTCTATCTCTCTCGCTCTCTCTCTACCTACCTACCTATCATCTATCATCTATCTATATCTATCATCTCTCTCTACTTATCATCTATCTCTACCTACCTACCTACCTACCTATCTCTAACTCTCTCTACCTACCTACCTACCTACCTCTCTACCTACCTACCTATCTCTCTCTACCTACCTACCTACCTCTACCTACCTACCTATCTCTATCTCTCTCTACCTACCTACCTCTCCCTACCTACCTCTACCTCTCTCTACCTATCTACCTACCTACCTATCTCTACCTACCTATCTCTATCTCTCCCTACCTACCTACGTACCTACCTACCTATCTCTACCTACCTACCTCTCTACCTACCTACCTCTCTCTACCTACCTATCTCTCTCTACCTACCTACCTACCTATCTCTCTCTACCTACCTACCTACCTACCTCTACCTACCTACCTACCTACCTATCTCTATCTCTCTCTACCTACCTACCTACCTATCTCTACCTACCTACCTATCTCTCTACCTACCTACCTCTCTCTACCTACCTATCTACCTCTCTACCTACCTACCTATCTCTCTCTCTACCTACCTATCTATCATCTAGCCCCCAAGAAACAGCCTCCCTGACCCTGACAGCGATCCCCTGCAAAGAAGGCAAGCGGCAGCCGCCGGCCGGTGGCATATCGGGATGACCTGTTTCGACCCGTGGAAACCCGGCCGGCCCTGCAGCGGCTCCTCCCGTTCTCTTCCTCCTCCTCCTCCTCCTCCTCCTCTTTCCGCGCTGTCCTTCTCCTTGCGGCCGCGGGAGGCAGGCGCTGCCCCTGCCTGGGAGGAGCCGGCGCGCCGCGGGCAGGAAGATGGCGAGCGTGCAGCTGGAGTTCCAGGCCAGCGCTGGCGAGGCGGACCCGCAAAGCCGCCCGGTGCTGGTGCTGGGCCAGCTGCAGAACCTCCACCGGCTGCCGTGGGCTCAAGTGCGGAGCAAGCTGCAGCCCAGGGTCACCGAGGAGGTAACGCGGAGTCGGGCTGGCATCGGCTCCTCTCCTCGCCTGCCCAACGCCCCTTCGCCCTTTGGAAGGGGCGCTGCCCCCCTCCCCCCGATCGGCCGCCGCGGCGGCCCCCCCCCCCCCCCCCCCCACCGGCCGCCGCGGCTCCCCCCCCCCCCCTCCACCCGCGCGTTCGTTCTTCTTGCAGCCGCGGCCCTGCTGGCCTCGTAGCCGGGTCGCCCTCCCCTCGCCCTTATCTCCTGCCAGGCAGGCCTAGGCTGAGCCGCGAACCCCTCCGGCCGCGGCAATCGGGTTGAATCCCTGCGCCTCTCCCGGCGCCCTGCTCGGGGCGGAGTTATTTCGGTGGTGCCCAAGTTGGGTGGTTTGCTTGCAAGATGTTTCATTTATCCGAGCTAAACTAGAATAGAATAGAATAAATAGAATTGGAAAAGGGACCTTGGAGGTCTTCTAGTCCAATCCCCCTGCTCAGGCAGGAAAGCATATATAACTATGTCAGACAAATGGTTGTCCAATCTCTTCTTAAAAACTTCCAGTGTTGTTGACTGGCACGGATGATGTTACCTAGTCGGGTAATGAAACGTCTGCAAAGCAAAGCAAGCTCCGAGACCACCCAGGACGCCACAATTCAACCCTGAGCTACAGATATTCCGCTGGGAGTTGAAGACGTGGCTTTTTCACCAAATGGGCTGAATCCGTAGGGGTGTTTTTAAACAATTTTAATCAATTTTAATTATTTTAAACTGATTTTAATGTTTATGTAATTTTTTGTGTTCCTTTTGTAAGCCGCCCTGAGTACTTCGGGAGAAGGGCGACATATAAATTACATACACAAATAAATAAATAAATATTCACTTCCATTAGTAGAACAGCTTTGTGTCCCCGGGGGTTGCAGCCCTCCGCCCTCATGGAGAGCTTTGCAAGATGGAGAGGGGTGTATGGGGAGCAGCGGTGCTCTGACTCCCGATGCCGAGGATCTGGTCTTCATTGCTGTCAGTGCAGATTCCGAGTTAAGTGGATTTTGAAATTGCTAACCTCGTGGCAATCTGCTGCCTGCCCTTTATCCCTGCCCCCCTACCCTTTTTCCCTAGTTAATCACATAAGCTTCCCAGGTGTTTGCCTGCCTCTTTTTCATATCTTCCTAAGAGAGCTATCTATACAATGGCCTTCAGATAGACTTATTGATTGGTAATGCTATGTGAAGTCACAGATTTAGGTTGGCCCAAAATGTTGCTTGCTTCTTTGAGGTGTTTGGTAAACCTAATCTTTGTGCCTAGTAAAGAGTCGTTTGTAGTTTAAGGTGTTTTGTGAGTTCAGCCAATTGTGTTTGAATCGATGTGGTTAAGCGAAATAAACGTAATATAAGATGTTCTGTGAATGGACCCTTAGATCATGCTGGCTGGGGAACTTTCTGAGTTGAAATCCATCTATGTGAAAGTTGCTGAGATTGAGAAACACTACTCTAGATTTTATTCTATTTTCCCCAATGTTCTTATATCGACAAGGAAATTGAATGGATTTCCTTACAGGTAATCCTAGATTTACAGCCATTCATTTAGCAATCATTAAAAGTTACAAAGACCATGAATAAAGTATAGGCATAGAAATTAAATAAATGATGAAAAAAGTAATTTATGACCTGTCCTCACACTTACAACCATACATAGCATCCCCAAAGTCACATGAACAAAATTTGGATGTTTGGCTACTACTACTAGCATCTAATTACAGCTGTTGTAGGGTCCTGGGATCACCATTTGCAATCTTCCCAGCCAGCTTCTAACATGTAAAGTCACAAGGGGAGCCGGATTTGTTTAATATCTGCAAGATTCACTTTACAACAGTGGCAAAAAAGGCCATAAAATCAGGCATCACATATTTAACAACCGTCCTGCATAGCATTGGAAACTCTGGTGAACCAAATTGAGGTTGTAAATTGAAGATTACCTGTACAGCAGGATTTTTCAGCCTCAACACTGTGAAGATACTTGGACTTCAACTCTCAGAATTTCGCAGTGGAACTGCCATTTCCCTCAAATACAGCTGCTATTGTATATGGGTAGAATTTCCAGCTCTTATAATTTCACAATGGGAGTATGAAATTCAAGCTTTTAAGATTCAAGGTGTTGAACTAGGCCTACCCTCAGCCACGGAAGCACATGGAGTATGTGCCCCCAGTCACCCTCAGCCCAATTTACAGGATTATTGTTGAAAAGAGTTGAAGAGTGTTACCCATGCACGCTTGGCCTTTTGGTGAGCTTTAAATAAACATTTGACAGTACAATAGAGTTGAAATAAAACAATATTTCTCAACACTGGCAGCTTTTCAGTCGTGTGGACTTCAACTCCCAGAATTCCCCAGCCAGCATGCGGAGAGGAAAAATGCTCACCGCCAGTACATACATACACACACCATCCTTACCTTGTCAGCAGGCATCTGAGAGGCTTCCTCATTTTTCTCTTAACAGCTACCACTGTTAAAAGATTTCAAATGTCCAAATTGGCTTAGGACCTGGTTATTTACGAAACCGCCTACTGCCACCAGTGGCCACTCACGGCTGGTACGCTCTCATAGAGAGGGCCTCCTCCGGGTACCGTCAGCCAAACAATGTCGACTGGCGGCCCCCAGGGGGAGAGCCTTCTCTGTGGGGACACCTACTATCTGGAATGAGCTCCCCCCCCCCCGGAGATTCGGAGGATCCCGGACCTACGCACCTTTCGCCGCACTCTTAAGACCTTTTTATTTCGTCAGGCAGGCCTGGCCTGATTCCCCTTTTCTAATTAATACTATAAATTTTAATTTGTTTTAAATTATTGGGGTTTTAATATTTCTATGGCCAAATTTATTTAATTGGATTTTAGTGGGTTTTAAACGTTGTATTTATATGTTTTATTTATGGCTGTTCACCACCCCAAGTCCTTCAGGAGGAGGGTGGTATACAAATTAAATAAACTTCAAACTTTAAACTTCAAAGCAGCCAATGCCACTCGCCTATTGGGCCTTGCTGCCAGCCAGTGGACTACAGAGGCCAGAGAGAGACAGGAAAAAAGTTGGGAATACACCCCTCCCATCTTCCCTTGTGCTATGCAACCTATGGGCTATAGTCAGAAAGCATGTTGGCATTGAAGCTTTCCCACTTTTCATCGCCACAGAAATGGATCCCAGCATTCTTTAAATTAGCCCATTTAAGTCATCGTAGTTCAATCACTCTTACCCTATTCTTTCCAATTTTGTCTCCTGGTAGTTTACAAGGTATCAGACAGAAGAGTTTTAACATGAGATAGGCAGAGTGCCACATAAACCATAATTTGCTCTGCTGAGCCAGGAGAGACGTGCAGTTTCTGTTTTGATTCATCAGCATGTATTCTCCTAGTTGAGCAATACTGACAAAGCATCAGGGCCAGCATACCCCACACTTGAGAAGCATGTTGTGAAGGTGTGTGTGCCAACAGTTGCATTAAGGACACTACCCCCTTTTAATGACTTTCACCAGCTATTTTTATTTACTTTTCAACAGCTGGGCCTCCCCATGATTGGAGGCTTGTTTTGAATCTTGGACTAAAGCCTTTGGGATCCTGGTGGTGTACAAATTTAATTTTAATAATAATAACAGCAACAGCAGCTTCCTATGGCCTTTTTTGAAACAATCCCTTTCTTGGGGATTCTTTAAATAGGCCCTCAGCTCTTCAGGACATCCCCTGATAATAAGCCCAATCAGGCTTTTAATCCCCACCCACCCCCGCAAATAAGCCCTTCCCGAAAATATTTAAATGCATGCGCCGCCGGTCCCTGCCATTTCCTCTGGTTTCCTCCACATGCCCCAAAATAAGACCTCCCCAAAAATAAGGCCACACGCTTATTTCGGAGTTCAAAAAAATATAAGACAGGGCCTTATTTTGGGGAAAACATGGCATTTACTGTTAGTATTTACTTTATTTACTATTAGTATTTACTTTATTTACTATTACTAATAGTATTTACTTAATTTACCCTTCCACCCTTTCTAAGGTGGGTAAAATGAGGACCCAGTTGTGGGGGCAATAAGCTGACTTTGTATAAAATATACAAAAGTATGAAGGCTATTGCTTAACGCATTGTAAGCCGCCTTGAGTCTCCAGAGAACGGCGGCATATAAATAAATAAATAAATAATAGTATTTACTTTCTCTAATATTAGCTTCCCATTTCTCTGAAAAAGCTCATGCAGTTGGGAGCTGCCATGAGAAACCCAACCTTGGTTCCAGGTTTAAAATATTGTCTGTGTAATGCACCCGGTGCATTAAGACAGATAGGCTTGACTTAAAATCGTGTCTAGTTTTGGTCATTGCAATTTATGAATCATGGATTGTAGCTTAGCTTTCACCCAGCCAATTAGATTCTAACCAAAAAAAGCTACACTTAGCATGATGTGCGCTTAAATGCAAAAAAATCTTCATATTGTCTAGAAAAAGATTACACATGGATGCAATTTTGAAGGACTGTAAGTTAGGACTTGCTGGTATAAGTCCCCCAGCCATAGAGGGAAACTAATGAAGGGTTCCTTTAAATTCCCACACTCCCATTGCACTGGGGGTAATGAGAGATTTCTGTTTCCCATATTAACTGCTATGGGAAGCACTAATGTTGACTGCTATTCCTACATTGACTGCTGTGCCAAAATTTAGGGCTGAAAATATATAGGCAACTGCTAAATAGCAGGAAAGAGCTGGAATTTTCTATATCTCTCTGCTGCCATCTTCTACTCAACTGGACTTATGGAGCACAGATCTGATGGCTCTAAAAATTAGGTTTTGGAGGCTCAGATCAGTAGGGATCACAGCCATATATGTAGGTTAATTCAACTGATTTGATTGCCTAGAGAGCTGTCCCCTTTCTCTAGCGGCTAGCCAATGGACTTATAAGAGCAGTTAATCACAGCTACACTTTTGTTGGACAGGCTGATTGGTAAAATTTTGCTTGATAAAGCCACACAAAATCAAAGGCAGCATTGGATAGCATACAATTAAAACCAGTGTACTCCTTAAAAATAGCAACAAAAACTCAGAACATTACATATTGCAATCAAAACCAGCACTACCTGTTCTGACCTAGGCTTCCTGATATAGTAAAAAGCACACAATTAGTCCCCAAAACTCCTTTTTTGATTTTAACGGCTGTGAATTACTTTCATTCACAGCACGTGCTGAATCACCAAGAGTTTATAAATAGTCCAACAGAAGTCTGCCACAGTCTTTCGGATAAGGCTGGTAAACACCCACCTTTATCTTCTTTGACACGCTGCCAAAGACCTATTTGGCAATTATTTTGGCTAGGCCACACGGAAACACAGAGTCAAAAATGGGGCTTCAAAGTACAAACCGACACCATCCACAACGTTGCTTCCTGCAAATGCCCACGTGTCTTTGCTCTTCCTTTATGTCTTATGGGCGGGGCCAATCATCTCCAAGCCTTACTCCCAAGTTGTCCCTTTTGTTTTAACTGTTCTTGCCTTCTGGCAGTTCTGCTCATGCGCACACTAGGAACAGGCTCCCCCTGTTCCTCTACCTCTCTGATGTCCAACTCTGGAGGCTCCGGAGTCGGCACATAACTCCAAGATGGCCCTGGCCCCATCTCTGCCTCCGATGCAGAGCCCTCATCCGAGCATTCCCCAGACTCCAGAACTGGCCCATGTTCCTTCCCAGCCTCCTACCTGTCCGACTCTGCTGCCCATCAGATTGCCACACCATCAATTTTTGGGGGGGGGAAAGTTGTTAAAGATAAAGATTCCCCTCGCACATATGTGCTAGTTGTTCCTGACTCTAGGGGTCAGTGCTTATCTCTGTTTCAAAGCTGAAGAGCGAGCACTGTCCAAAGACATCTCCGTGGTCATGTGGCCGGCATGATTAAACGCCAAAGGCTCACGGAACGCTGTTACCTTCCCACCAAAGTGGTCCCTGTTTTTCTCCTTGTATTTTTTACATGCATTCGAAGTGATAGGTTGGCAGAAGCTGGGACAAGTAACTGGAGCTCACCCCGTTAAGCGGCACTAGGGATTCGAACCGCTGAACTGCTGACCTTTTGATCAACAAGCTCAGCGTCTTTACAGGGAGCCACTGCGTCCCTGTAAAGTTCTTAAAAGATGCCTAAAGGCTTGCAGGATTAGAGTGGTCTGAATATTGAGAGGATATCATTCTAGAGGAACGGTCCACTTCCTAAGTCCTAGGACAACATTTCTGTTGATTGCATGCATGTTTTACACTGAGGAACTTATAATAATGTGGTAATTAAGTGGCAAATTACCTTATTGAGGAGCCTTCTTCAATCTAGATATCTCCCAGATGTTGCACATTAGTTCCCAGAATTTCCAGCTATTGCCAAGAATGCTGGGAGTTCATAAAATCCACTTGGCAGCCAGTCAGTCTAGAAAAAGAACATTGCTGGCTTTCCAGTATCCCATGATTTCTAAATTTTGGTACAGGGATCTCCCATGACAGTAGCAAATTGTCACTTGGTAAATGGTTGCATGAATGTTTATCCCATCATAAGAGTACACTTAAAAAAAACATTTTGAGTTTTAAATGCTCCCATTATCCCTGCCAGTTTGCATTAGTCTTTCCCATGCAGGAAAAATGTTGGGCATCACAGAAAGAAGAGTTCCAACACAGTACAGGTCAGAAAAGGGCATCCCATTAGAGCCTGGGTGGCACAGTGGTTAGAATGCAGTACTGCAGGCAAGCTGCCCAAAGCCTGGAGTTCAATCCCGATGGGGCTCAAGGATGACTCTGCCTTCCATCCTTTCAAAGTTGATAAAATGAGGACCCAGATTGTTGGGGACAATATGCAAATAATGCTTAGACATTATAAACCATCTAGCGAGTGCTTCAAAGTACTATGGGGTGTTGTTTTTGTTGTTAGTTGTGAAGTCATGTCTGACGCATTGCGACCCCATGGACAACGTTCCTCCAGGCCTTCCTGTCCTCTACCATCCTCCGGAGTCCATTTAAGCTCACGCCTACTGCTTCAGTGACTCCATCCAGCCATCTCATTCTCTGTCGTCCCCTTCTTCTTTTGCCCTCAATCTTTCCCAGCATTGGGCTCTTCTCCAGTGAATCCTTCCTTCTCATTAGGTGGCCAAAGGATTTGAGTTTCATCTTCAGGATCTGGCCTTCTAAAGAGCAGTCAGGGTTGATCTCCTCTACAACTGACAGGTTTGATTGCCTTGCAGTCCAAGGGACTCGCAGGAGTCTTCTCCAGCACCATAGTTCAAAGGCCTCAATTCTTTGGCGCTCAGCCTTCCTTATGGTCCAACTTTCACAGCCATACATTGCAACTGGGAAAACCATAGCCTTGACTATGCGCATGGGGTGGTATATAAGCCTAAATGCTATTGCTGTCTTTAGGGTATAGTCCAAAAAGGCAACACAATGGTGCAATTGAAGATCTGCCCGGGCAGAACTTCAGGTGCACCGTTGTGGTTGTCATCTCAACTTTTTGGACCACCCTTGAGGATCTCCCTGAACCGAAGGTTCTGCTTGAAGAACAGTTGCCTGCAGAAGACCTGACTTTTCTCCCTTCTGTTCTCAGATATGGCAAGCGGCATTAAATACTTTGAACCCCAACCCCACCGACAGCTGTCCCCTCTACCTGAACCATGCCACAGTAGCTGCTTTACCTTCCCGGATGAGTCGACATAACAGCCCATCTGCTGCTCAGTTCCTGACCCGAGTTATCCGGACCTGCTTGCCTGGAGGAACCAAGAGATGCATCCTTGTAAGTGAAGATGGGAGAGAAAGCACTCAAAGATTTCCAGGGGGTGGTTTTTCTCAAATGCCAACCTGCAATTTGGGGGCAGCCTCGTTTCGGGATTGTTCTCAGTTATGACGGCAATTTAAGAAATCACCTGGTGACCAGTCATTGCATTGATAATCTTTGCAGATCTGTAAAGTAAAGGAAAGCTGAAGGAAGATCATAACCACAGTTGCAGTTTCATTTAATGGCCACTTTGCTTAACGACTAAGTTTCTGATCCCAATTGTGATTGCTAAAATGAGGACTAGTTAAACAGTGTCTTTTGAGTTGTGTATAATGGAACATTTGAAGTGCACAGCCTGTTTTGATATAGAAATGCAAGTGGCGACTGTTCTATTCACCCAGTGTGTAAGATGGATGCAAAAGCCTATTGAATGCTACATCAGGAGAGGATTTTTGCAGTTTGAAAGACTGTGCGAAGGTGTTGCAATGAAGAGGTGGCTGCATTACAACTATTGTAATGCAATTGTTATTGTAGCTAATTTCTAAAATGGAGGTGAATATCTCTTGAGGCTAAGTGTGCATGGCGATATCATTTAGAGGCCTGGCAATTATCTCTTTGTAGTGTGCAAAATATTAGTGAGATTTTTTTTTATGGTGTGTGGTAGTAACCCGGACCAATTGGTTATCTTATCGAGAATATTATGCCAATCCAGAAGCAGGTCAGATTAATTGGTGGTGTAAATGCAATTGCTGAGATCTGTGAATGTTTGCTGTAAGTCTCTCTTTAGTCTAAATCAGTGCTCCTTCTCTCCAACGGACTGTACAAATTGTCACTATTCAAGCAAGGACTAGTCTCTGTGTGGGTGGACTACATAACAACAAAACAAGTATAATTCTTCCAGGAAATTAGCCATCCATCATAATGCTTTGCTTATTTTAATCCTTTAACCTGCTTTCTGTGTCTAGAGACACAGAACAGAAATGGAACAAAATAATTGTCTCCAGCTTCATTGCAACCCAAAAGCCATTGATGAAAATTACTCTGAAGGCTGTAATTTTCCAAATATAAGTGTGTAAGATGACAGAAGGGATTTTGAAGTTTTTTTCAGGCTATAGAACCCATTGATTTTTTTTTTAATCCTCAAAATTTCTGACCAAAAGGCAAAGCTCTAACATAGTGGTTTTCTACCAGAGCAAGTTCAAGATACGTGGACTCCCAGAATTCCCTACTCAGACATGTTGGCTGGAGAATTCTGGGAGTTGAAGTCCATACTTCTTAAATCTGCCCAGGTTTTAAAAAAACAAACAAACATTGCTCTTGTGTTAGAAAACTAATATTTTGGTTTTTCGTTGTCTCTTGCAAAACATCACCAGGTTCTTGTAGGATTCAGGGGTTCCAGGGAAAAAGTTTGAAAAACATGGATTAAACTCCTTTTATCTCAGTAAAAACTTGTTCAACATACTTTTTCTTTTTAAAAAAATCAGTGTTGGTTATCTATTTCAGATGGTGTGTGAGCGCTCAGAAGTCTTTGCTTCAGCTTGTGCCATAGCTCGGGCCTTCCCACTCTTCACCCTTCGCTCCAGTTCATCTAGACGTACAGAGAAGAAGACCGTGGTTGTGGAGTTTTTCTTAATTGGGCAGAACAACGGCCCAGTAGAGGTTGAGATGCTGAAAGTAAGTTGACATTTTCCAGAGAATTCTTCAGATTACAAACCAATTATTTACAGCTAATCCTCACTTTTTTAAAAAAAAATTTATTTTTAAACAAAACAAAACATAAAACAACCATCATCCATTATAATTCGGCTTATATGCCGCCCTGAGTCCATTGTGAGATAGGGCGGCATATAAACCGAATAAATAAATAAATTACAGAAAGTGTGTCGATCGGTTATAATTCTTTTGTGCTTAATCCCATATCCAAAATTTACAGATTATTTAATTTCTCTTATTTAACAATTTATTATATCCCTTTATACTGTTATTCCATATTTGTTATTCCATATATGTTATTTCATATTTCATATTTCATTTCCATGCTTTATTATCTAGCCATTGATAAAATAAATCCCATATCATATAATATTGTTTATCTACCTGTTCTCTAATTTCAAATGTCAATTTACTCATTTCAGCACATTCCATAATTTTCTTAATAACTTCATCTTCAATAGGTATTTTCTCATTTTTCCAATCCAATACAGCTAATCCTCACTTAACTACAGTAATTGGAAGCAGAATTTCCATCACTAAGCAATGCAGTTGTAAAGCACAGCATCAAGTGACTGTGCCACTTGGCATCAGCAGTTTTGGCAGTACCCAGTTGCCATTATTAGGCAATCACTGTGGGTGAAGTCACATGACTGCAATGTCCGACTTCCTGCCAGCTTCCCCATTGACTTTGCTACTGGGAAGCTGGCAGGGAAAATCTCAAATTCTAATCACATGACGGTAGGACATGGCAAAAGTCAGAAATCCAAGCCAGTTGCCAAGTGACCAGGCTGCAATCATTGGGGAGCCTGATTGGGGAGGCTCTGCAACAGCTGGAACTTTGAGGTTTAGTCATGACTACCACTTGTTCAGCACTGTCTCAAGTTAGAATAGAATAACAGAGTTGGAAGGGACCTTGGAGGTCTTCTAGTCCAACCCTCTGCTTAGGCAGGAAACCCTACACCACTTCAGATAAATGGTTATTCAACATCTTCTTAAAAACTTCCAGTGTTGGAGCATTTACAACTTCTGGAGGCAAGTTGTTCCACTGATTAATTGTTTTAACTGTCAGGAAATTTCTCCTGAGTTCTAAGTTGCTTCTCTCCTTGATTAGTTTCCACCCATTGCTTCTTGTTCTACCTTCAGGTGCTTTGGAGAATAGCTTGACTCCCTCTTCTTTGTGGCAGCCCCTGAGATATTGGAACACTGCTATCATGTCTCCCCTAGTCCTTCTTTTCATTAAACTAGACATACCCAGTTCCTGCAATTGTTCTTCATATGTTTAAGTCTCCAGTCTCCTAATAATCTTTGTTGTTCTTCTCTGTACTCTTAAACAGTTAAACAGTTGCTGAACTAGTGGTCATGAAGTGAGAACTAGCTGTCCTGATCTCTTCTACCAGGGCGTGGTCCAACCTACCATTAAAATGAATAATGACATTAAAATATACATAAAGACTATCAAACATATCAGTGGTTGCAAAGAGGACCATCAACAAGCTTTTTTCAAATATAACATCCTACATCTAGAAGTTCACACTTCCTGAATAGATACCCTGCAGGCACATTGAATGATAAGACCCATTATTCCCATCCTTTCCTCCTAATGAATGACAACTGGATATCCTTGTTGCTCACATCTGAAGAGGAGCTGGTTGGGAAAGGCTGTAATTGAATTGGGCATAAATATATTTTCTGACTGGGGATAATTTGGAATGTGGACAGATTTCTTTGATGAGTTTCCATGAAGTTAGTATAAAATAAGGCCAATGTGATTAAGGTGTGGATATTTCTCTACACTTTAACTGATTCTTGGTGTTGTTAATGCAATTTAACATTGTTTGGTGGCCAGAATATTGAGGAATACTAGGGGTTTTTTTAATCATTCCTTTCTAAGTATATATATACAGGATGTCAGAGCGTGGCCAAACATTGAATGTTCATGTCCCATTCATACAAGGATGGGAGACCACAAGGAAGACCCAAATCTACAGCTAGACCAGGAAGTCAGCACATATCCTTGAAGAAGGCAGTGGCTGATTGTGCTGCTCCCAACAAAACTAAAGACTTGCTTTAGTTTAGGGTTAGAGGCGTCATGCTACCAGCCCCTCTTATAGATCTAATCCTTCAATATTAAGTCTTATATCTACCATTCCTGCCATGTTAAAATTGACTAGGCCAAAATCCTTAATGCTTGGTCATTCATGATTCTTGAATAAACATAATACGTTAAAAAATCTATGGGCAATAAAAATGCCCTGTTTGGATGAAATAGAACTCCAGCAACACAGACTGCCTTTGTTTCTTTTATTCTTTTAGTGTCTAGAAAGTGCTACAGAAGGGGTGAGACTGGCAGCTCGAATCGTTGACACCCCTTGCAATGAAATGAACACCGATAAGTTCCTGGAGGTTGGTGATGCCTTTCAGACGTTGGTATTTTTCCAGTGAATTTGAAAAATCCTATCTAGGATTCATTTTTGTTTCTAGCAAAACTCTTCATTTTTCCAAGGGTTGCTCAAAAGGGGATGGTCTTTACTTATCATTTTATCCTGAAATAATTCACAGTTACAAGCAGAGTTTTATGAAGCTGAAGGATTACCGTATTTTTCGGAGTGTAAGACGCACCTACCTTTTTTGGTGAGGAAAACAAGAAAAAGAAATCTGCCTCTGCCTCCCAGCAATTTTGCCTCGTTGCAGCAAATAGCCTGTTTTACTTTCATTTTTGTTTCAGCGTAGCTTGATTAGCACAAGAAAAAAAAACCCTGCTCCAGCAATTTAGGCCATGAGTTCTAATCCCTTAGGTATAAAAGCTGACTGAGTGACTTTGGGCCAGTCACTCACTCTCAGCCCAACAACCCCTCATAGGGTTGTTATGGGGAAAATAGGAGGAGGAAGAGTTTCTTTGCTGCCTTGAGAGAAGTATAAAATTAATGAAGGTGGGTTTAAAAAAAATATAATAAATAAAAACCACTGCTGGTTGGTTGATTGATTGATTTGTCTTTATTTTATTCATTTATTTTTATCCCACTTTTATTATTTTTATAAATAATAAGGCGGGACTAGAACTCACAGTCTCCCGATTTCTAGCCTGGTACCTTAATCACTACACCAAACTGGCTGTCACCTGGCTTTGATTTGCTTGCTCACTTTTCCTCTTGGAAGTGTGAGAGAGTGGGGACTATAGTGGAGAGGCAGAAACAGTCCCCACCTGGTAAAATGGATCAGCAGCAACTCACAAGTTCTTGGCTTTGCAACAAAATGACATCTAAGAGTGAAATACAGGGAGTAGATGATAAACGAGGTAGAAGGAAAAAGCTGCTTTCAGGTGAGAGAACTCTTCCAAAGAAACCCTGTAATAAAGACCATGGGGAAGTGGGTGTGTAAGGTCAGAGCAGGGGTCGGCAACCTTAAACACTCAAAGAGCCATTTGGACCCGTTTCCCACAGAAAAGAAAACACTGAGAGCCACAAAAGCCTTCCCGTGCCTGACTATTTCTTGAGCAGCCACAAAACTAGCATATATAGTTGAATTAAACGTTCTGTTTTCTTCTGAAACTTTTGTTTTCTTGGATTTATTCTTGGTAGGTTGGTAGATCTTGGTAGATCTATATTCTTGGTAGGTTGGCCTACCAGGGGTTGAAAAGCTCAATAAATCGCGTGCCAACGGGTGTCCCACTTTGGTGGTTGTGACACATATTTTGAGTGACAGGGAGCCGCAGCTGAGGGGTGAAAGAGCCACATGCGGCTCCAGAGCCACAGATTGCTGATTCCTGAGCCAGAGAGTTGCAATGACATAGCTTAAATGTTGGACTTCTTACAGTTTTGTGTTTTTAACATTGTGATTGGTCATTTGATGATGATCAAGTGATGCCTTCTTTCACTTTTTTTTTTTTTTTGGGAAGGAAATCAGAAAAGTGGGAAAGGATTTGGGGATTGTGCCAACTATTTTTCAAAATGAAGAACTAAAGGAGAAAGGATTTGGAGGTCAGTCAAAGCAGTAAAAATTATTTTTCTTTCTTTCTTTCTCCTCTCCTATACTAACTGTTTCTTAACTCGGCCTTTCTCAGATGGCACTAGAGTTCTTAAGAGTTTGCTGTGCTGGATGAAAACTGTAGTCCTAGCAGGGGTGAAATGCTCCCGGTTCGGACCGGATCGCCCGATCCGGTAGCAATGGGTGGTTCGGAGAACCGGTAGCAAAAATCCCTGCGGCCCACCACCACCACCACCACCATGCCCAGCTGAACCGCACGATCATCAGAGGCTTTTTTTTTTTTACTTTTAAAAGCATTTTTTCTACAACCTCTTCCTACGAAAAAATGCTTTTAAAAGTAAAAAAAAACAACCTCTGATGATCGCACGGCTCAGCTGGGATTGTCAGAGGCTTTTCAAAGCATTTTTTTTCTGCAACCTCTTGGCCAAAGAGGTGGTTAAAAAAATGCTTTGAAAAGTCTCTGACGATCCCAGCTGAGTTGCCTGATCAGCAGAAGCTTTTCAAAGCATTAGAAAAAATGCTTTGAAAAGTTAAAAAAAAAAAAAGTTGGCCACGCCCACCGCAGTCACATTCCCCCCCCACCAAGCCACGCCCACAGAATCAGTAGTAACAAATTTTACATTTCACCCCTGAGTCCTAGTCTAGTTGGAGGACACCAGATTAGGGAAGACTGGCATGTATGATTTCAACCCCTTCCTCATTCTGTTGATCAAAGTCATTGATTATGTAAAGTAAACTCAGTTTATAGGTACTCCTTGCTTAGTGACCTTTCAAAGTTACAATGGAGCCCTTAAACAGCTATTTACAACTCGGTCCAGGAATTCCAGTGGATTGATTGGTTCAGTGATTCATTTGTTTGTTTTCTTAACTATCATGGGATTCTCAAGAGTCTTCAGCACAAAATTTCAAAAGCATCAATGCTCTTTATCCTGCTTCTTCAAAATCCTTTAATGATTTGGATCTTCAAAAAAATTTAAAAAAATAAGACTTGATTGGTCATTGTTCTAGACACAATCCTTCAACTTTGTCAGATGCTGTTCAGAAATTTAAGGCTTGTAGAACAAACTTTAGAAGTAGGGAAGTGAGGAGCATGGGAGGACCTCAGAGATGTTACAGAGTTTGTGTGACTGTTTGAGCTCCTGCCATGTGTTTTAGAGGTTCCTCTACCCATCTCTTACGTAGAACGATGGTATCGTGCTTAAAGTACAGATAGTCCTTGTGTAGTGACTGAAATTGCTTTCAGCAAAATAGTTGCAAAACGAACCACATGACTGATGGGGGAAAGCGAGAGGGAGAATAATTTCTTAGAGTCTTCCTTCTTCTCCAGGCATCTATGGGGTTGGAAAAGCAGCCGTTCACCCACCAGCTCTAGCTGTACTCAGTCATACCCCAGAAGGAGCCACACAGACTATTGCCTGGGTTGGAAAGGGCATTGTCTATGACACTGGAGGACTCAGCATCAAAGGAAAGGTAAGTTCAGAGTCTGTTTCTGGGAGGACCTGGCAGTTTATTCTAATATCTATGAGTTAAATGTTCTCCTTTCCCTTACTCACATCTATGCCTCAACATCTAAACCCAAGGCATAACTGATGACTAGCTGACATTAGTTAATTAGTTGGTTAAATATGCAGCAGCATCACAAATTAGGCTTTATACATACCCTTACCATTTCAGACTAAATTTTGACAAGGAAGGAGAGGCAAAGATAAGTATGGAATGAAGAGATGGAAATATGGTCTTTAGATCACATCTGCTACCTTGAGCCGGAGGAAGTGTCACTGAACTTGTTGCACTTCGCTGTTGAGAAGAAGGACATGCAGCTGTTAGCCAGGGATACTTTGCCCTCAATGGCTTTGAGATAAACGCTTTCATTTCTGCTTTTATTTCACTAGACAACAATGCCTGGAATGAAACGAGATTGTGGTGGGGCTGCTGCTATTTTGGGTGCCTTCAAGGCCACGGTGAAACAAGTAAGTGAAATTCTGCAGATCACTGAAGATAGTTGGAATTAACTATCTATGGTTAAGCTGTATGAGATTTATTTATTTATACTTCATGTTTCTTAATCACCTCTTTAACTCATAAAAGGGCTTTTATAGGTTATGAATATACCGTATTTTTCAGAGTATAAGACACACTCCCCCCCCCCCAAAAGAGGATGAAAATTCGGGTGCGTCTTATACATCAGATGTAGCCAAAAACACGAGGCATGGAGGCTGTGATGGTCTGTGGCAATCCCTGCAGCCTGGAACAGCTGGTTGGGGGTATTCCAGGAGACCGATCCACCCGCCAATCAGCTGCTCGTGCTGAATCAGGCTGCAATAATGTGCTGAAGCTTACCTGGCTGTTTGTTATTTGCTGCAAGGACTCAGAGTTTGCAGCAGCAATCACATCCAGAAAGCACACACAAGCAACTGATTCAGCAGAATTCAATAACTTCTCTTTATATATAATATAACACATGAAGTAAAATATACAATACTAAAGGAGGTTTTCCAAGTAAAACACAAGCAGAGGAGAGGAGTCTCAGTTTCAGTTTTGAGCAGCAGAATAGTTTGCAGCTTTAGCACAGACTCAGAGCTGCAAAGCTAAGCCACGCCCAGGCTCCTTGCTGTCTCCTTCCTTGTTGCTCACACAGCAAATACTATTTCAGTTTCCAAACAGCCCTCAACTCTCTCACACTGACAGGACACTAGCCAGATGAATACCGATGGATGCTGGTAGGCAGAGGCAGATTTTTTTTTCTTATTTTCTTCCCAAAAAACTAAGGTGTGTCTTATACTCCAAAAAATATGGTACTTTCTGTGAATCTTACCAGACTTGAGATTCCATGGTTCCACTCTTACAAGTAATATTTAGTGACAATGGAACACCACCACCACCCCAATGTACTTACAATCTGATTCTGAAGTTGTAATGTGCTCTCCCCCACCAAAAGCTCACAAGAGCACATTTCGGGCACTAAGCAACTGACCTGCATTTACAGCCATTTGCAGCATCCTATGATCACGTGATCACCGTTTACGACCTTTTTGCCAAAAAGCAGCATTTACTTCCAGTTTTCGGCAAAAAATCCCCAAAACCCATAGCAAACAATGGGTTTTGCTTAATAACTCTGATGTTTGCTTAATGACCACCACAAAAAAGTTAAAGAGCAGGCTCCATTTTGGCTGCAAGTTGACGACTGCCTATAATTCCCTTTCCTCAGATTGTAAAGAAACTGCTTTTGCTAGAAGTAACATGGGTACTCAAGTCCTGTGTACATTCAAGTCATGGAGCTGTATAGTCACAGTTCTAAATGAACTTTGCAAGTAGAGTTCCAATGTAGGCTATCTTTCACATTCACTTTGAAATGCTTGTGATAAAGTTGGGACATCTTTTGGGGCCATCTGCAGATTTTGAAAAGTTCTGCACCCCCTGTAGACATTTTATTTTGATTTTATTGTAATTGTAAATACTATGTGCATGGCTTTTTTTTTTCTTTTCATACGAGGCATCTGGAACGGCTTACAAAGAAAGTCAGGCTAAAAAGTCAAGTGGAATGTAAATCAGTACAATACATGTACATCAGTGGTGGGTTCCTCCAGGT
Source organism: Ptyas mucosa (assembly GCA_012654045.1). Classification (NCBI taxonomy): domain Eukaryota; kingdom Metazoa; phylum Chordata; class Lepidosauria; order Squamata; family Colubridae; genus Ptyas; species Ptyas mucosa. The sequence goes on along the minus strand of WNWU01000033.1, from coordinate 11,392,247 downwards.
TCCGCTGAGCCAGTAGCAGTGATGATATGACGTCACCGAACCGGTTCTGCCCC